>JAPPVO010004856.1:0-16464 GCA_030407325.1 Camellia japonica
GCAAAGAAACAGATCATCCAGTATTTTTGCTGAGTGCCTGAACTTCTAGGAAGAAAGTTTTACCGCTCGAGCGGTCAGCCTATATATTTCGCACCACCTTTAGTCACACCGCTTGAGCGGTGAAATGTGCGCTCGAGCAGCCTATGCGATCTTGTTTTCTATAAAGTGCGTTGTTCGCTGTTTGTAAGGTCTGAGCCATCCAGATTTTCAGAGAGAAACAAGATATAAAGTTTTTTATATTGGAGGGTGTTTTCTGAGTGTTATCTTGATGATTTAAGAGTGATCAATAGATCCGTGAACTTCATATCAACATTATCAAAAGTTTATTTGTTTTCGTTTATTCACAAAAAAAAGAGTTGTTCTTCTGGGGATTCCGTGGAACTTAGGCCTGAAGCTTTGGTGGATTCTGGAGTGGCTCATCATCTTGGATTCGACATCATCGTTGTGGATTCAACGTTGGATAAGACAATTCTAAGGTAAAGACAGTGGTGGAAGAGGCACATTGGGTCGATTCAATTTGGGCGTGGATTTGCTAAACAATGGAGAGTACACTTGTGTAATTCTTTTTTATTTTTTTAGTGGATTGTTTTGTGGCTTTGGCTCGTGGTTTTTTATCACAATTGGAGGCGCTCCAATTATGATTTTTTTCATGTTAAATCATTATGTCGATTTGCCTTTAATTGTTTGATTGGGCTTGTTATTTACTGTTTAAAATTGATACATAATCACAAATCAATATCTCAGAGATTTTTAGATTTTTCAGTCCAAATAGTTTTTAATTTATTAAATTACACTCATTATTAGATGTTGCAATTGGGCTACATCAAAAAAAGGATAGATCAAAGACCATGGAGTGAGGGAGCAATTGTAGAAGCAGACACAATGGTATGTTGCAGAGCCTAGACTATTTTCAACACAAACTCCATTTCCATTGTAAGATTGAAAATTGTTGTCTACATGCTAAAAGATTACACCCATTTGGGTTCAACACCACTTGGCATCTCTTTTTCCCATTCACTTCAGCCACCACTAACATCAACACCACCACTGCAGGCAATCAACAAACAATATATTCAAAATTAATCACGTAAGTTAATTACATTATTCAACCCTTGTAAGTATGATATGACTCTAAATAAGTTCAGTTCTTTTACTAATGCAAAAATCAATTATAGAATCAAATATAATTCTCTTATATATATATATATATAGGTGTGGAACTCACAGGAAGATAGAACCCAACGCATGTAAAATTATCTATGAAGCACGAATACTCCAAAATGGCCCCCATACGTGTATCGGATACGGATACGCGTTTGATACAGCGGAATACGTATCAGATATGGCAAAGAAGTATCCCTTTTTCTTTTTAATTTTTTTAATTTCAGATACGTTTGGGATATGTGAAGATACATTATGGATATTCTACAGATACGGCGGGGCAAAAAAAATAATTTTACAAACTCATAATGGGTCAAAGTGTAAAAACAAAAATTATCTGAAATAAAACAAAAAAAAAAAAAAAAACTAAAACAAACCCTAGTTAGCTCACGAGCAATGGAGGAGGAAGAGGAGTCATCGTTGATCAAGGTCAGTCCCCTCTCTCTCTCTCTCTCTCTCCTCTCTCTCTCTCTTCTCTCTCTCTCTCTCTCTCTCACTCACTCTCACTTTTCTATTTCTGTCACACTCGATCTCAGTCCCTCTCTCTCGCTCAATCTCACACACACTCTCTCTCTCTCTCCCCTCCCTCTTCCTCTCGCTCAATCTCTCTTTCCCACTCGCTCACTCTCAGTCTCTCCGTCTCACTAAATCTCACTCTCTCTTCCTCCCACACACTTTGTCTCTCTATCTCACTCAGTCTCACTGTCTCTCCTCTCACTGTCTCTCCCTCTCTACTTTACTAATCCCTTTGATTTTTTTTTTTTTTTTTTTTTTTTTTTTTTTTTGTTTTGTAGCTATGCTAAGCTAAGCTACTACTAGTACCCAATGTCTCACTGTCTCAGCCTTATGAGGTTTTTTTTTTTTTTTTAATCATTAAAAGGGTTAACGACATTAATGTTTTTTTTTTAAAATTGAATTGCTGAAATTGTTGAAATTTTATTGAATTGTTGAATTTTTGGAATTGCTAAAATTTTATTGAATTGCTGAATTTTTTTTTTTTTTATGTTCATGCCAAAAGATAACTACATAAATTGTAAAAATAATATTTTTTATGAACGTACCCCCGCCGTATTCGTATCCTAGTTTTTTAAATTTTTCCGTATCGCCGTATCCGTATCCGTGCTTCCTAAGATATTATTGTGTTTGATTCTACGATTAATTTATGTATTTCTGGACTTTTTCAAATAAGTTTGGTTTACGCATCTATTTTTGAAATTATTTCAATATGTTTCAAATAACTAGGTACAAAATAATGAAATCAAATTTGAAAATGAGTCATGTTGATGATAATTTTGAAGATTTGTCAACAAAAGACGACTAATACTAAAACAATTATAATTTAATACACATTTCACATACATTGGGATCAGTTCAATTTGAGCATGGATTTGTTAGGTAATGGAGAGTACACTTGTGTAATTCTTTTTTGTCTTTTAATGAATTGTTTTGTGACTTTAGCTCGTGATTTTTTATCACAATTGGAGGCGCTCTAATTATGATTTTTTTCATGCTTTTAATTGTTTGATTGAGGTTGTTATTTACTGTTTAAAATTGATACATAATTATAAATCAATATTTCAGAAATTTTTAAATTTTTCAGTCCAAATAGTTTTTAATTTATTAAATTACACTCATTATTAGATGTTGCAATTGGGCTACATAAAAAAAAAAAGGATAGATCAGAGATCATGGAGTGAGGGAGCAGTTGTAGAAGCAGACACAACGGTACGTTGCAGAGCGTGGACTATTTTCAACACAAACTCCATTTCCATTGTAAGATTGAAGACACTGTTGTCTACATGCTAAAAGATCACACCCATTTGGGTTCAACACCACTTGGCATCTCTACTGCCCATTCACTTCAGCCACCTCTAACATCAACACCACCACTGCAGCCAATCAACAAACAATATATTCAAAATTAATCACGTAGGTTAATTAGATTATTCAACCCTTGTAAGTATGATATGACTCTAAATAAGTTTATTCAACCCTTGTAAGTATGATACAACTCTAAATAAGTTCAGTGCTTTTACTTATACAGAATTAATTACAGAATCAAATATAATTCTCTTATATATATATATATATAGGTGTGAAACTCACGGGAAGATGGAACCCAACGCATGTGAGCTTATTGTGTTTGATTCTACGATTGATTTATGTGTTTCTAGACTTTTTCAAATAAGTTTGGTTTACACATCTATTTTTGAAATTATTTCAATATGTTTCAAATAACTAGGTACAAAATAATGAAATGAAATTTGAAAATGAGTCATGTTGGTGAAAATTTTGAAGGTTTGTCAATAAAAGACGGATAATACTAAAACAATTATAATTTAATACACATTTCACATATATAAAAATATCTTTATATATTGTTTATTCGTTTAATATATTTTTTATACATTTTTCAATACTAATAACAAGTCTAAATAAAAGACGACTTGCAGTTGATGAGAGTGACAAGACAAGCTTTTATCAAAGGGACTTCTTGTCCATTTTTAAATAACCAACTTGTCAAGTAAATGGGCACTTTAGAAATTTATCATCGGGCACACAAAGTAGAGGCTTTTAATAAGTGAAAAATAGTAAACTTTGCAAAATGTATTTTTTAAATAACGAACTTGTTGTACTATGAAGTAAATGGGCACTTTAGAAATTTATTATAGAGCACATAAATTAGAACCTTTTAATAAATAGTATATTTTGTAATATGTATTTAGGCCTGATTTGGGTGTTCTAAAAGATCCAAAAAGTCATAAAGTTACAAAAAAAAAACAAAAAAATTATCACTATTCACAAATTAAAAATATAAAAAAATTAATATACATAATATTTTAATCAAACCAACTTTACACAGTTTTCGGAACTGACTTGACCCCTTTAGTACCGTGATAGGGAAAAAAAAAATTACATATATAAAATCATTAAGTTAGACGGAACCACTAAGAAGTGGGATATGCGAAAAGTAATAAATAAATAAAATGGGATGGAACCAAATAAATAATTAAACAACAATCATAGAAAGTTCTAATTTTAAAATTCTAAAAAGAACTCTAATAATAGGATTTGGGGTCACTGCTGTGGCGTTAGCACAGCAGTGACTGTTGTGCTCCATTTTGTAGTGTATTATGAATTTATTTTTATAATCTGAACCGTTCATATTGTAGGGTTTGTTGAGTACTACATGCCCACCAAAAATCATATTAATCGGATATCAATAACTATATAATCGAATTGCATATTGTTATACTATTTTTCAAAAGAAAAACTTTTTGTTTATTTTTTTGGTTATCAATCATATAGTTATTGATATCCGATTAATATGATTTTTGGTGGGCATGTAGTACTCAACAAATCCTACAATATGAACGGTTCAGATTATAAAAATAATTCCATAATACACTACAAAATGGAGCACAACAGTCACTGCTGTGCTAGAGCCACAGCAGTGACCCCAAGTCCCTAATAATATGACAAAACAAAACAAAACAAAAATATAGGCACACACATCACATCAATGTGGGCCCTATTTTAGAAATTTATTACAAGGTACATAAATTAGAGGCTTTAGATATGCGAAAAATAATAAGAAGTGTACAATTTGTAATATGTATTTAGTTTTTTTTTTTTTTGGGTAAGAATAATATATGTGTTTGGTTGAACATAAGAAATTCGGTAAATCAAAGAAAGAAAAAAAAACACCGAGTGTTGGTATTTTTATGTGAACATAAAAAACTTTCACAACATTAAATTTTGTGATGATAAAGTCCAAGGCATCTAGAAAAGTGCACAAAAAATTATTCAGATTTGTAGATTGATTGTATATGTTTAAATTTTTTGTGAGAGACTATAGCACGAATAATCTTGACCATTGACTACAAATTCGGAACAAAATTCTAGTTATATATATATTGAGATTGTAGAACTGCTCTTTTGTGATGCTTTTAGCAAGTTTATGACTGAGAAATCACTAAATTTTTAGTGGTTAAATAACTAATATTTACACTCTAAACATCATTTATAAAATGCACAAGCATAAATATTGCTCAGGCAAATACAATTTATTCAAGTTCGATACTTTGAATTGAGCAAAAAATAAAATAAAAGCACATACTTGCAAAAACTAAGATAAGAAGCTTAAAACCAAAGTAAGAAAATTTTGCCATCTCAAAGAAAATCTAAATCTCAAAATTTTTATGTTTATGTTACCCTTTGCGGAATGATGGATTCTAATTAGCTTGGCTTGGCTAGTATTTATAGAGAGAAGGGCTCATCCAAATAATTTTTTTTTGTAATGTTTGCAAATAATTCTCAATTTGGAAAAGGAAATCCTACACCAAAATCTTTTTATTTTTAAAATACAATTTTGAAAATCATTCCATATTAGTCTTTGGAAACAAAATAATTAAAGGAAAATTTTAAAATCATTATTAATTAATATAATTAAAGAAAATTTATAAAGTCATTATTAATGGTTAATTGACTTTCTTAGATGTAGGGTTTCTTTTCCAAATTGAGAATTCTTTGCAAATAATACAAAAGGAATTTTTTTCAAATAATATTACATTGCAATTATGGCATTACATTTTAAGAAAAAATTATAATAACAGTTATCATATCTAAAATACTTAGATTTATATAAATTTAAGTTTAAATTTTTAACTCTCTAAAAGTGTCATTTTCTCAATTTTCCTGAATTTTATAATTTCTAAAATACATGTGGCACCTTACAATTGGTATAAAATCTAATTTAGTTAAATTAAAATTATTTAAATTCTCCAAATGAATTTCATTAATATAACAATGGTTATGGAATTACAATTACTACCAATAATAGAATGAATAATTATGGATATTAATACATAAAATTAATTATTATGTTGTTATTCCTTTACCATTCTTTCCTAAAACAAAAATATTGTTATGATTATGTCATCCTTCTTGCGAATTATAATTATTTTATAATAGGAAATTTGCATTCTTTCCTAAAACAAAAATATTATTATGATTATGTCATCCTTCTTGCGAATTATAATTATTTTATAATAGGAAATTTTTTAATTCTCTCCTTATGTCTCTCTCTCTCTCTCTCCAACCTATTAGCCACCAAACATCTTTGTCCATGCCATTCCCAATCTCCTCACCCTTTTAAGGTTAAGTTCATGCAATTTATTATTTTTAATTAAAAAATGCTATAAATCCTGAATTTTCTGTCAAATAAATAACTAAATATCTCACATAGATATGTGGACTCCACACCTATGTGAGACATTTGGTTATTTATTTGGTAGAAAAATTGGGACTTATAGCATTTGGAAAATGCTAGAAAACCCAAATAAATTACCAATTTTTTTACTAAACCTCTCACATAGGTGTAGGACCCACACAAATATTGTTATGATTATGTCATCTTTATTGCGAATAATAATTATTTTATAATAGGAAAATTTTTAATTTTCTCCTTATTTCTCTCTTTCTCGAACCTATTAGCCACCAAACATCTTTTTCCATGTCATTCCCAATCTCCTCACCCTATAAAGATCAAGTTCATGCAGTTTATTATTTTTAATTGAAAAATGCTCTAAGTTCCGAATTTTCTACCAAATAAATGATCAAAGGTCTCACATGAATATGTGGACTCTACACCCATGTGAGACATTTAATCATTTATTTAGTAAAAAAATTAGGACCTATAGCATTTGGAAAATGCTATGAACCCTAAATAAATTACCAATTTTCTCTTAAACCTATCACATGGATATGGGACTCACACAAATCACATGTGTGTGGGTCCCACACCCATATGAGAGATTTTGTAGAAAATTTAGTAATTTATTTGAGATCCCTAGCATAACTCATATCATTTTCCTTATGTTTTGCCACCTCATTTGTGAGGATTGTGGGGATTGTGGAGGGCGCAGGGGGAGGGCGGGAATTGTGTGGATCAAACATTTTTCTTAATCAGTTTGTATTATATAAATAATCACTAGAATTTAAGAATTTGAAATCTAAAAAGAAATCCATTTAATATTTTTAAATTATTATTAATCATACCTCATTTGCATTGACAACTTACCAGAAATTTGAGTAATGAGTTACCCAAAAAATTAGAGGGCCGCTTGTTTTTAGAGGTTGGTTGGGTAGGATTGTTAGTAAGGAAATTATTAGTGAGAGACTTTTAGTGAAGGAATTCAGAAAAATTGTGTTTATTTGATAACAAGTGAATTAGCAATAATTCATGTTTGTTTTGAGAGATAGGAGTGGGATTAATCATGTAAAATTTCACAAATATCCTTATTGCATTATTATCAAATTCAGGCTTATACCAACTAATAAATGCATTACATATTTTAATATTAAAAATATATTTTATAAATATTAAAATTATATTTCATAAATATGTATTTTTTGGTAATATTTATTTTCTTAATATAATTTTTTTGGTATAAATATTATTATTATTGTATTTTTACATTAAAAATTATTTTATATTAAATTAGTTTGGAATAATTATTAAAAAAAAAAATGATAGAGAAAAGACTATACTAATCAAGTAGAGTAAGTAAATTAGGTAGGATAATAGAGGGCAAAATACTAAATCATCCTCTAATCCCAAGGGATTTACCATCTTCTATGGGGAATTACTAATCTCATCCATAGAGGCCTATCATAGTCCCAAGGTATTATAACAAACACAATATTAGTGAACCCCACATCCATCATAATCCAATCCCATCTCTTATAACCCAAAATAAACAGATCCAGAGAGTGAATTTGAATTCAGTGGTGTTACACGCACCAATTAATATATTAATTAGTGTGTTAACATATGTTATAATATTGTCACTTTAAAACTATGGACCCCCACCCATTATATAAATTATAAAAATTTAAAATTTTTAATATCACATTATCTGTTAATACACTAATTGGTTTTAAGCTTCTTGTCGTGGTTTTTGCCGGCAATCTTAAGTCATTTCCCATTTTATAAACCTTTTAGTGACTAAAATGATTTTTAGTCGCCATAAGTTAGATTATTTGGTGACTAAATTCCTTTTCCTCAGAAAAAGTGACTATACTGTGACTAAATTTTTGTTAATCACCAAAACTGCATATTTGTCGACCAAATTTTTGGTGGCCAAAGAGTAACAGTAAAATTATAGCTGTTATTTGGTCTTTCAGTCGGCAAAAAATAATATACCACGATTAAAACTAATTTTAGTAGCCTAAAAACTAGACTAACGCCGACTAATATTTTTTTTAGTCGCCAATTTTGAGATATTTAGCGACTAATTTTTTTTAGTCGCCAATAAGGTATATACCTCGACTAGAAAAATTTAGGCTCTGTTTGCTAGAGTTTCCAAACTTTAGTTCTACCCATGGTTTTGAACTTGGTATTTGTTTACGATTTTCAAAAATTAATTCCACACTCACTTTTGAAAACTCTGTCCAAGACGAAAAAATTTGGACTAACCAGTTGTCCCACCGGTCGTCCAGTCAGTTGACCGGAGCAGTGCATAATTTTTATTTTTTTATTTTTTTATTTTTTTTTTTGCAATTGACACATGTTAATTTTTATATATTTAATAAAAAATATTTTCCGAATTTTAAAAAAAAAATTTATGAGTTTTGACTACAATTTTGAGTTGTGTGTTTGGTTATAAATTGTAAGTTTTTGTATCAAATATCATATGCCACATTAAAAATTTCTCACTCAATTCAAAACTCATTTCAAAACTCATTCACCAAACAAATTTTCCACACTCAAATCATAATTCCAAAATTCACAAACTCAAAATACAATTCTATTCTCAAATCATATTTAGAAAACTCTACCAAACACAACCTTAGTAGCTAAATCCTAAACCCACACGGACCAATATCGTTTTCAAAAGTGTAAATTGGTGTAGTGAGTAGTGTTGATTATGACTATGTTTGGTTTGATTTTTATAAATTTATTTTAGATTTTTTTAAATAAAAATAAATAAATAAACAATTATCTCAATGGTCGAAGTTATAAAAATAAAATAAAATAAAATGATATTGATTATGTTGCAAGGGTAATGCTATGAGAAAAATTATGTTAATTATGTTCAAAGTGATTATGACAAAAATAGTTTTAATAATATTTTAAAGTAGTTGTAGTTTTTTTTTTTTATCAGTGAAAATTAAAGGTGTTGTAATAAAAAATGAGAAAAATCACAAATCGGTGGGACAATTAGAAAAATATTTCATTTTCATAGGCTGTAAATATCTTTGAACCCCGCTAAGTAGCTCGAAAACGGAGAGCCCGAATGGCTCGAATTCTTTTTTTTTATTCTTTTTCTTCTCCTTCACTCTTTCTCTTATTCCTTCCCTGGGTTTGTTGACTTCTCTCTCCTTCATTCTTTCTCTCTCTCTCTCTCTTTCCTTCTTTCTCTTCTTGAATCCAAAAATGTAAACTTGTACATCTTGAATCCACACAGCCCCCTCTCTCTCTCTCTCTCTCTCTCTCTCTCTCTCTCAAACCCACAATTAATTTCAAGCTTGAAAAAATCAGAGCTTGAAAAATAATCATATTAATTATTAATTGCGATTAGTTTGATAAACATCATCATAGACCCATAAAAATCAGAGCTTGAGTAATTTTACATAATTTCAAACTAATAATAACCAGCTTGAAAAAATCACAAAAAAAAAAAAAAAAATCAAAACAAATCAAAACAACCACAGTCGAAGACCCATAGCCGAAGATCAAGCTTTGGCCTCTCCGTCCATGGCGGATCAAGCTTTGGCCTCTCCTCTCTTCCTCCTTCTCTTCCTCCTCTCTTTCTCTCACCTCTCTATTTCTCTCTCACCTATCTCTTTCTCTCAAACCAGTTCAACAAAGAAGGAAAAAGAAGAAAAAAAAAATATATATATATATATATATATAGAGTGTCAAAACGACGTCGTTTTGACACTTGGGGCATTCGAGCCGCTCGACTTTTGAGCTACCACGCATTTCTCAATATCTTTTATGTATGGTATAAGTCATTTTTTATATATTGTGCAAATCTTTTTTGTATATTAAATTTACACTCAAAATATTCACATGTAAAATAATTATTTGTACACTATCACTGATATGCAATTAGGGGTTGTTTGGAGTGATCTAATTTAGATTATCTTTTTATCTTATTTGGATCATATTACATCTTTACCACATTGTATAACTTTTTGTAAAAAGTTAAAAAATATATTTATTTAGATCATCCCAAACAACCGCTTAGTTATAAAATAGGGTTTGGCTTCTCTCCAGTCCCAAATTGGACTAGAGAAGTACTATTAGGCCTATTGGGTCTACTTTTGAGTTTTGTTTCGATAATCCGAATTATTCACATTTTAAAATTCGTCGAATATATCATTCTTGCAAAAAATCAACTCAATCGGATAACAGAAATCATGTGTTTTGATCAGTTTTCTATGGAAAAAAAATGTACGGTGAGAAAAAAAAACGGTTCATACAAAATTGATACGAACACATAATTTTTGTTATCCGATCGACTTGATTTTTTTGTAAAAATAATATACTCGATTAATCCTAAAATGTGAACGGTTTAAATTATTAAAATAAGATCCAAAAATAGATTTAATGGGTCGGACTAGACGATCTAAAACGTCCCGTCCCTACAAAATATATATCCTAAACTTAAACCTCAAAGGTGTCGGATTGGTTCACTTTTAGGTTTTATTTCGATAATTTGAAACGTTTACATTTTAAAATTTGTTGAATATATTATTTCTGTAAAAAATAAGCCAATCGATTAAAGAAAATCACGTGTTTGGATCAATTTTATATGAAAAAATATATACAATAAGAAAATAAATAGTTCATACAAAATTGATCCGAACACGTGATTTTTATTATCCGGTCAACTTAATTTTTTATAAAAATAATATATATGAAGAATTCTAAAATATAAATAATTTAAATTATCAAAATAAAACCAAAAAAATATGCTTAATAAGCCAGACTAGATAGTCTAAACAGTCCAGTCCCTCTAAAATATATATCCTAAACTCAAACCTCAAACCAAAAGTGTAGGATGTAATTACATTTTTTACATTGACAATTGAGTAATGCTAATTTTTTTTTTTTATTTACATTTGGCAATGATTTTTTAATTAAAATAGTTAATAAAAATAAAATAAATTAAAATAAAATAATATATTTAAATTACAATTATTTTATTTTTTCTTTATAATTATTAAATTAATATAAAAAATTAATCAATAATTAAAATATAATTTTTTTAACAAAATTCAAATTATTAAAAAAAACTAAAAAAAGAACTAAAATAACCAACCTCCAGCGCATTATCTAGGGACAGAGGTAAAGAACAATAATGTTAGATGGTCCAAAATTCATAATTTAAATAGTTTAAAATGTTTAAAACGACATTATTTTAACACATTTAAACCATTTGAGACATACAAACGCGGCCACCAACCAAAAAAAAACTCTGAAAGAGGACAATGATGTGGGAGATTGCCACTATGCATCATGGACTTTGGGACCTGTGCTTCTGCTGATTCCATTACCACCTCCCATGTCTCTTTTGGCCGTACTCTCTCTCTCTCCCCCTCTTAAATTAGAATTTGTTTGTATAAATTAAAAAAAATTAAAAAATTAATATTTTATTTAAGTCATATCTTTTTATTTAAATCACATCATTTCTCTATTACATCACTTCAAACTCAATTCATATTTCATAAAAAATCAAAAAGTATACTTATTTAGATCATTCCAAACCACCCTTAGTAAAAGAAAAATATGTAGTAATTTGAATTTGTATGATTTGAATGATTCAAATGTATTAAAATAATATCATTTTACTTTTAAAATAACGTCGTTTTAAAATATTCAATTCATTCGAATCATAAAAATTTGAACTACCAAACATTGTTGTTAATAAAAATGAGTAAAGAAAAATAATTGAGAAGTGTAATTGAGCATCTTAATTAATGAAAAATCTGAAGAACTCTAAATATTTTATTAATATTATTATTAAATATTTCATATAAATGTCAGATTTATATTATGTGAATTTTATGTAGATTCTACACTCATATGAGGTATTTGTTAAAAATATTAATATTTAGGATCTTTAACATTATTCTAATTTCAATGATATAAAATAAATCATGTGAAGGGATAAACTCACATTCCTCTCTCTACCTTTTACAAGGTGATATATTAAAAGATGTAAAATTATACTGTCATCAACAGTAAAAATGACTAAGAGTGATATTATATTTCCTGATTTTGCATCTCCAATTTCACCTCTAATGATGTAGTTCACTCCCATTCTATGTAAAGTGATCTCACGCGCATCTCTCTTTTATCTTTAGCCTCTCTAATTTTATATTATTAAAGATAAAATTAAAGGAGCAAAATTAAAATATGAAACATTATTCAATAGATTAATTCTACTAACTTGCAAAGATTCCATCAAGAGATTTTTCTCATGGAGAGAGAGAAAGAGAGGTGTGGGGGTGCGGGGTATAAATTTGGCCCGGTTCGGCCCATGGTGTGTCTCGCAGGCTCTCGCCAAAATTCGGGCCGGCTCACAAATCAAAAAATTAGGCCTAGGCCCAGGCCCAGGGATATTTGGACCTTGGGCGGGCCAATGGGCCTGGTCCTGGGCTCGAGCTTGGACGAGCCTAAACAATTTTTTTTAATTTTTTTACCAAAATTTTATTATTTTTTATTAAAAAAGACATTGGGCCGGGCCTTAAGCGGGCTGATGGTGGGCCCACAGGTCGGGCCGGAATTCAAAATGATGGCCTAGGCCCTAGCCCAGGGTCTTGGGCTAGGCTTGGTCCGAACCCACTCCGAACCACAGGCAGGTTTTGGGACGCCCACAGACTGCAGGCTATTTTTACACTTGTAAGAGTTTTGCAATGTAGGTAATTGAAAGATGGAGAGACAGAATGGACATTCTGTTTGGACCACCATTAATGTAATTTTGTCAAAAATTATAAATTTGACTAAAATTTTTTTTATTTTTAAAATCAATATTAATTGACCTCTAAGTATTCTTATTTGAAAAATGTATGAAAGCCGAAAATCTTCCCTGTGTAATATAGCAAGTGTCAACTCATTTGTTAAATCATTCCAGATGAATTTATGAATTTAAACTTATGGATCTCTAGTATTACTTGGACTAACAGTGTGTGCAATGCAGTTTGAATAGTTTGAGATTAAAATTATAAATCGAATAGCAAATTGACAGATTGACTGTTTGAAGAATATTCTAACCAATTATCAAGCATTTTTTATAATATACAACACTAATTTGCATAATATTTTTTATATATATAATACAAACTAATATTACATAATATTTTTTATATATATAATTACTAATTTGTAATAAATTTCACATCTTAAATCTCTCACACTTATTTTTACATTGATATTTTCACATCTTAAATCTCTCTCAAATTTGGGAAGCAACTTCCCAAATTTTTTTCTCATTTTTTTCACTAAAAGACAAAAGTTTTGCAAAACCAAAAAAAAACACATCCAAACAAAATATCACATCCAACCCCATAATCATTTCACTTTTTCTCTCACAAACATCACATCCAACTACATAAAAACCTAACTATCTTCCCAAACACTAAAATTTTTTTATCTCATAAAAACCTACATCTCATAAAATCTACATAAAAACTCACTTCCCAAACACCTACAAATATGTATTAACATAATGGAGCAGAACTATTTCGAAGACAGATTATAAATTTTAAAGTTTAAACCATGGTTGACAGATAGAGACTAAATTGATATAGATCGATGCGATTTTAACGGATTAAACTATATTTTGCACAATCCTAACTTGGCCTCTGATTTGATTATCTTCTCCCAACTATTTTTTACTTTGGCAACTTAAAATTTTTGTTGTCATTTTTTAACACAAAATTACACATATAAGCTCTAATGGTATGCCATATCCAAATCTATATATATATATATAAATAATAAATTCTATATAATAAGGGAGCTCATTTTTTTTTCCTTGATGGGACTTCTGTCCCGTTGTCAAAATAGGAACTATTGGATTGAACTTAATCCAAGGGCTGACAGTGTTACACTCCATTTGCAACCCACACCCTCTCTCTCTCTCACTCTCATCTCTTCGTTTCTGGTTTCTGATTTCAAATTGAAATCAGACCCTCTTCTCTCTCTCTCCCTCTCTCTTCTTCTTCTTCCATACCCTCCCTCTTCGCTCACTCCCGATGCTGCTCTCCAGTCTCGGCTCGCAAGGTAAGATTTCTGCTATCTCTTCCATACCCTCCATTTTCGTTCGCTCCCCTTCTCTCTGTATTTCCCTAGCATTTTTGATCTTCCTTATCTGGGTTTATAACCTGTTTATCTAGGTTTGATTGTTTAACTACGTTTAAAATGGGTTTGATTGTTGGTAAGATCTCTCTCTCTCTCTCGAATTCTTTTTTCTTTTCATTTTTTTAATTGTTGGTAAGTTTTAATTGTTTTTGTTTGTTTGCTGATTATTGTTGTTAATATAGTTTACTGTACTTTCCCAAAAGTAGAAGATTGAAACTTGATAGGGTAGAGTTGAGTGAAATCTTTGGGGTTAAAGTCAAATAAAATTGATAAAGAATTCAAATTTTAATCTTTTTTTTAAATGTGATTTTTGGGGTTAAAGTGAAATCTTTGGGGTTAAAGTGAAATCTTTGTTCCCTGAAATGTGATTTTTAATCTTTTTTTTTTATTTTAAATATTTTGTTTAATATTTTGTTGCATTTTTTGTTGTTTTAGTTTTGAGAAAATAAAAATGCGGCTCTGTTTAGGCTTGAAATGTATAGTCCAGTGTATAAAATTGATAGTCCAATGAAAGTTTTGGGTCTGAAAATGTGGGTCTGAAATGTATAGTGGGCATGTTAATTAAGTAAACCAACCTCCTGCCCATGTTTGGAAAAATTGTTTGAGTAGTATAAAATGTGATTGTTATAATAGGGACCAAATTATCTTCAATTATTGTGATTGTTATAAAATGTGATTGTTTGAGTAGTATAAAATGTGATTGTTATTTGAAAGTTATATCTAATTTAGGAAAGGATGATGAGAATGAAATCTGTTTGGTAGGAATGAAATCTGCAGGAAATGAATTGGTTTCCACTATTGGTTCCTCGGTGGAGCTAGGAATTGCATCTCAGGTATTACTAATTGCTTTTATCAAATCCTTTTTATAGAGTAGATTATTCCATGTGTTGTGTTCATTCATTGCTTCCATCAAAGATAGTTAAGTACTTCACAGATCCAAATGCCATTGAACCATCATTTTTATGGAGTCTGCTCTGCCCCTGGTATGATCTCCCCCCATTTTTATCATTTCTGATAAACAAAAGACAAAAAATGAAATTGGGTTGAGCTCCTCATTTTACCATCCAGATTGACAAAACTTTTTATAATTGTTGTTTTTTTAGGAATAATGTTTCAAGACATAACCACTTTGTTGCTGAACCACAAGGCTTTCAAGGACACTGTTGATATTTTTGTTGATAGGTACAGGTATATGGACATCTCTGTTGTTGCAGGTAATCTCTCTCTCTCTCTCTCTCTCTCACACACACACACACACACATTCACATTTTACTTCTTTTTTTTTTTGAAATTTAATTTTATTGTTGTCATTTTTACTATTCTCTGGTGCCCATTTATCATACATGCTTTGATATGTCTCTACTTTGGTTAGCCATTAAAAATGTATGTAAAAATCTATTTTCTGATATTTTACCTTTTTTTTTTTGTTTACTGTTAACAAAACAATTTTATTCTTTTTTTTAACCTGGGAATGTACATTTGATATTAGTTGTGTGTTAGGAGGTGAAATAATAACAATTGAATTTTTTTTTTTTTTAAATTATAATTTGAACAAATGGTAAAAGACATTTGTATTCAACATTAATATATTAACTGTTGAATGAATAAGGGAGCTCATTTTTTTAAGGGAGCTCATTTTTTTTTCCTTGATGGGACTTCTGTCCCGTTGTCAAAATAGGAACTATTGGATTGAACTTAATCCAAGGGCTGACAGTGTTACACTCCATTAGCAACCCACACTCTCTCTCTCTCTCACTCTCATCTCTTCGTTTCTGGTTTCTGATTTCAAATTGAAATCAGACCCCCTTCTCTCTCTCTCTCCCTCTCTCTTCTTCTTCTTCCATACCCTCCCTCTTCGCTCACTCCCGATGCTGCTCTCCAGTCTCGGCTCGCAAGGTAAGATTTCTGCTATCTCTTCCATACCC
>JAPPVO010004857.1:0-26919 GCA_030407325.1 Camellia japonica
ACATACCAACCCGGTCCCCCAGAAAATGAAAACACTCTCTGCCCACGGTACAACAAGTGACCCTCTGGCGGTAGCAATCGATAACTGCCCGGTATGACGATAACCAGTCCATACCCAAAATAACATCAAAGCCCTTCATGGGCATAACTACAAAAGGAAACGGGAGTCTATGATAGTTGACCTCTATATCACAACCCCTACACACCTTGTTTCAAGATCAACTCGCCCCCAAGAGGTGACACTACACAAATAGGAGATGCTAACTATGTTAACTCTAACTCCAAAACAGATACAAATGCAGCAGACACAAAGGAATGAGATGCACCCGTATCAATCAAAACATTAGCAACCGAATTGCAAAACAAGAAGGTACCTCTCACAACAGATGGAACTGGTACAAGATCCTGCGCGGTAACAGCATACACGCGCCCAGATGGTCTCTGATCAACCTGCTCACCCCTAGGAGCATAAGACTGCTGCACAGACTGGGACGATGAAGCCCCCTGATTGGCCCTCGAGGCCTGACCTGACTGAGCTGGCTGCTGACCCTGAGTCTGCCTCAAACCAGATGCACCAGGTGTGCCACCCAACTGCGGGCAATACCTCTTCATGTGCCCTGCCTGTCCGCACTGAAAACAAGAGAGCGGCTGGCCTCTACCCTGACTCTGGCTCTGAGATCGAGCCGAAGATGATGCTGCTCTCTGTACTCCTCCCCTCTGAGGACAAACTGGAGACTTGTGGCCCAGCTGGCCACACTTGAAACAGGTAATGTCTCCCTGGCTGTCTTTCCCCGAACTAGCACTCGGCACAGGAAAAGTCGATCTAGAAAAGCTACCCTGAGACTGCTGAGGGTTAAAACCCTTCTGTCTCCTACCATCTCTCTGGCCATCCTGACTCCTCTTGGAGCCTTTCTGCCCTTCCTCCTCCTCTTGCATCATGATCTCCATATGGGCTGCAGCATCAACCATACGCCCATACTCCCGAATCATAGTTCCCCCGACTCTCAACTTGAGGCCACGCCTCAACTTCTTCTCGAACTCAATACAACGGTGTTCCTCAGACACCACCAACTCAGGTGCAAACCTGGACAAGCTAGTAAATGCAGCCTCAAACTCGACCACTGAAGAACTCGACTGCTTAAGTTGACAGAACTGGTCTCTCAGCTTCTCCCTGACTGCTGGGGATAAGAACCTCTCCTGGAAAGCATTCACAAAAGCCTCCCACGTACCCCCTATATGACCCTTTGTAAACTTCCACCACTGACCCGCATCCCCCTTCAGCTGGAACGATGCCAAGGTCACTTTCAACCCCTCGTCCTCGATGCCAAGCATCTCAAACGTCTTCGTTGTCTGTTCGAACCATTCATCTGCCTTAAGCGGCTCTTTAGGATCACCCACAAATTCATCCGGATTAGACCAGAAGAACTCCCTCTTCAGAAAGGAAGGTCCTACATCCGCAACAACAACCTGAGCCTGATTCTCAGCTCTGAGGATGCCTACTGACTCCCTGAATGCCCCTGCTATCTCTCGGGCTAAAGCGCCCATAGCCTGCTGGCCTACTGGCTCGACCACATTGGCCTGGCCAACTCCCTCCTGTACTGCCGGAATCTCCTCTGGCACAGGCACCTCCTGCCTACCCGGCCTACCACGCCTACCGCGTCCTCGTCCTCGTCCTGACATCCTAATAAAGGAAACAAAGACGTTAGCACATTAATAAATGTGCCGAGCTAAACACTCGCGTCCTAATGCATTGAACAACAATAATTCATTCCACGTAAGCACATAATCACATAAGCACCTACGAATTTCATTCCTGGATAATAATAGTCCCGAAGCGTTACTATAGTTCCGGTTGGAAGCAGCATTGATCAAGTGCCTTTCCAACAAGACTACTAGAAACTCAAGGGTCCAATTAACATCCTAGAAACTACGTTCCATACCCACATAATCACATAAACATGTTCTCATATAAGCAATAACAGTACACTAAGTCTCTATCAAACGAGACGAACCCATTGTGATACTAATCACTTCCCACGTACCCAAAGTATTCAAACCCGGTACGCTCTGATACCAAGTTGTAACGCCCTCAAAATAAACTCATTATATATATATCATTGATATGCAATATTAAAAGAAAACAATTCACTATCTCATTCATCAGAGTATTACTAAATAAAAACATTACATGTAAAATCAAATAAATGCCCTACGGGCTTACATCTTTCCAAGCCAACACTTGGACACAAGGATATGAGTCTAACTCAAATACAAATAAGCCCTAGGCTTGAATTTTACATGTACTATCGAATAAAAACAAATAACTAAAGATAGTCTTCAAAATCCAAATCCTTCCAAGCTAAGTCCTTGAAGGTAGCTTATCACCTGGACCTGAAAATGATGTTCCCATATAGGGTGAGCCACAGCCCAGTAGAAATGTACTAAACCAAATATAAGCATTGAATAAAGCAATATCATTCAATAGATGGTTAATCAAGATAATCAATTATATCATTATACAGTCTCATGACACTAATGTCTATGACACGTTTCACTTTCCATTATTATCAATATGGCTCAGAACCTGGCCAAACTTACAACAGTGAACTATATATATCATATTCACATTACTTCCAATATCAACCAAACAAATGAGACTCAGGCTCATAGAAAAACACTTCATACTTCCCGTTTGATACACATTTTAGTGTTGTATCAATAACATGTAAAAACACTTCAATATCAATAAGCACACATAATAGTGATGCTAATGGAGTCCATCCCCTATCTCCTCCCAAACAAAATCCGGTTTAGAGGTCCATCCCCTATCTTCCCCTAAACCGTGGAGTACATCCCCTATCTCCTCCCACACAATATGCAAATGCAATGCTCAATCAATACACGTATTTTCTGTATTAATTCAATAGTCAAAATTAATGACTTAACCAATGTGATTAGTTTCAGTTATCCCTAATCCACATGCAATGTCTACAACAATCACGACTATCCTCCACCGATAGCCCAAAACAGTTATTTCTAGACTGGAATTAAATATATCAACAATTCAATAGGCGAGTGATTTAAATTATCCAACTATACCATTAAATCAATAAATTCCTCAATTCTACTTAAATTAATTATACAAATTAATTCATTAAAACAACTAGGGTTTTTCCCAAAATTACCAAAATACCCCCAACATATCAAAATACCAAAACTTAGAACAAAACTTATAAAATGGAGTAGGAAATCCCTACCTCGAAGCAAAGAACTCGAATGGAGAAGATGACGAAAATCCAAACTGCTCCAAACCCAAGATTGTTCAGATTAAAAGGAAGCCCTCGACTCACTCTATCTTTTTAATAAAGAGCCTAGGGTAGAAACACACTAAAAATAGATGAAACCTAGGAGAGAAGGTGTGTAGAGGGAGAGAGAAGTCGTACCTAGGGTTCTGGAATCGAAAAGAGGGTGAAAAAGTGTTTTAAAAACCGCTGCTGCCTATTTAAACCCGACAGGCTTGCTCGAGCGAAGGATTGGTCGCTCGAGCAACCAGACACAAGAAAGTCTCGCTCAAGCGAATAAAGTCTCGCTCGAGCCAAGAATGCAATGCTTTAGGTCTGCAACCCAGAAGCACGCTCGATCGACAGAATGCTCGCTCGAGCGAAGAACTCAAAACTCGCTCGAGTGAAGGAAAGCTCGCTCGAGCCAACAAATACAGCTCTCAGGTTTATACTAGACGCAGTCGCTCGCTCGAGCGAAGAAACCCTAGCTCGAGCGAAGGACCAAAACAAGAGCTCGCTCGAGCGACCAACTCCTCGCTCGAGCGACGGTCCAGAAACCTGGACAGCAACACTTGGTTTCTAACCCAACCCACCTATAACAAACCTGCCCAATACATCCAATAACTCATGAATAAGGAATTTAGAGGACAGCAACAACAATACTATAACAACAGGATCTACGGAACATAAGTCCGGATACAACAACCGAATGGGAAAAAGACCGGGGTCGCTATAAATATGATGTCTGACATAAAATTACAATGGAGTTAACTTTAATTAATGTAATGATTTTATATTATGATAAGTGTTACTAAAGAATAATACAAATTTTAATTTAAAATAAAATTTAAAATATTTATTTTAATAATATTAACCTTGTCGTTCTATAAGAGTGTTACTTGAATATTTATATATAATAAATTTAGTTATATTATTTGTTTATTTTGATATTTTAGTTCTATTGTTCAATAAAAGTGTAATTATCATATAATGATTTTATATGATATATATTAAATTATAAGATAATAAAATAAACACTCAATTTGACATTAAAAATAATAGTTAAATTAGAAAGAGAATTAATAATATAAAACTAAAAGTGATTCTAATCATTTTATTTTATTTTTATATTTATTTGACAAATAAAAATATATAGAAATAGAACTACACAAAATTTATTTAAAAGATTAAATATAATAAATATGTTGTGATTGGATTAAGAAGAAAATACATAAATTAATTATGTAGAGTATTGATTTTTTTCTTTAATATTCTTTTCAAATTATTCATACATATTGTATATAGGAATATAAAATTTAAATTAGATATGAATGTTTTTTAATAAACAATTTCATGTTAAATAAAATAAATAAATATTAATTAATATTAAGACATCAATAAGATAGACAAAAAATAAAAAATATTTTTAAAAAAAATTGATCCGTGCGATGCATGTAATTAAGTACATTCTGTCTTATTTATTTACTAGCGTATGCTCGTGCCTGAAGGCACGGTGTAAATAATGTTTAAAAAAAATTTGTTTAATTAGCAATTTATACTAACTCTCAAGTAAAACTAACCCAACACATTGAAAAATAAAATGGAACATTTCCAAAAAAAAAAAAAAAATTGGAACAAACAATCCCAAATTCATAATGCAAAATGAAAAGAATACAATTGATTGAGGTGCTTTGGAAGGCATATATAGTTAGAAAGAAAACTGGCTATACAGTGTGTTCTCAATCGATTGTATTACTTGGTGGAAGTAACACACCGGCTAACAGGAACAAACATATTGGAAGGCATATAAGAACACACTACAAAATCGATTGTGAACATGCTCTAATCAGCAGCAATGTAGGACCTATAACAGGGGACTATAGAAAAAAAAAATATTGGCATATATAAGTTAAAATAATTTGGACAGATCGGTTTAAATAAGTTCAAAAGAGTTGCAATATACATGGCTTAAAATAATTTGTACTAATAGATTAAAATAATTTGGACACATATATTAAAATTATTTGGATAGATAAGTTCAAATATTGGGACAGATAACTATATAGGCAAAAAGTCCAACGTTTGAATGAGAAAGCCCCTTTTCTTCATTGATTATTCTATATATATGATATTATCACTCTACATAATTTTATCCTATGCTGACTACCAGAACATCAAAAAATAAAGAAATAGTAATAGAATAAAAAAGTGGGTTAGTGATGCCAATCTGGAATGGGGATACTTCACTGCAATTACTCTAGCCCACCATGTACATGTACATGTATTGACTGATTGTAATAGAAATCCAAACAGTAGAGTAAAACAAACCCATTTCCCTATCCCCAGTAGAAATCCAAACAGTAGAAATCCAAACAGTTTCTGTAGATTGTAATAGAAATCCAAACAGTAGTTACCCTCATAACAACATAAAAAAATAATAAAACAAACCCATTTCCCTATCCCCATTCCCTATCACAAAAATCTCAATAGCCCTCTTTGTTTCATTAAAATATTTAACACCTCAAAAATAACGAAATACACAATTCATAATTGACAGACAATTAAAAATATATATTGGAAAATGAACGACATTTACATACATATATACATACATGCATAAAAAACACCAAATTCAACAGAAAATATGATTTAATCTGGACTATTTTTATTTTTAATTTTTTTCCCCTGAATCTACATGAGGTTGAGCCATCTAGTTTTAATTGGGTCTTTACTGAAGACAAATGATGCACAGCTCTGTTTTGTTCTTTTTGGTAATCCAAAACTCAGAGAAATGCCATTCATATTTGAATGCATAGTGCCTCTTATATCACTGATTCAATCTGATATGGTACGGCAGTGGAGTTTGCGCAGCAGTAACAGCAAGTGGAGTTTGCAGCAGCTAACAGCAAGTGGAGTTTGCAATATTTTATAAAGATTCAAAAACAGATTCAAATATTAGCATTAAATTAGGAAAAAAGAGCCACAAAGTTTGTGAAAATTAGAACTGAACTTACAATTTCCAGAGTAAAAGGAAAGTGATTGCTGAGAACAAAAAGAAACCTTCATTTAGTAATTTTGTCAAACACCTGTTGTGCAACAAAAGGAATTAGTTTCAAAACATTGAAATAGGCATTGAGTGACAAATCTGAACATCAAGTTGGATGACATAAGAAACTGTAGATCGGAAAAACAAAAACGAAAAGCCGTAATTGATTTACCTGATGAGAACAGAGTATGAGGCCCCAACAAAAAAAACAAAAAGTCAGTAGTTGAATACTCAAATAATCCAATGATATCAAATAGAATACTCACCATCTAACTACTAAGTAATATAACAGGAAGAGGCTAGAGACAAAACTGTTTCTAATTGAAGATGGTGAGTTAGGAGTAGGCGTAAATGTGGTTACATAGATGTTGTTGAGGAATAGTTTGGATATTGTGATTCTTCAAGAAAAAAAAAAAAAAAATAGATGATTCAAAGAAACAAACCAAAATACTTGAACATGATAATCCAATGATATCATCAATTAGTATTATCATAATTTTAAATCTAACAGACATTTAAAACTCCCCTACCACAATATCACTCTGGCTAACCATTCTCTCATTCCACGCAAACAACTCCCCCTGATCTTCCATTCACTCTTATCACAATTTCAAATCTAACAGACATTTAAAACTTCCCTACCACGATATCAGTCGGGTAACCACTCTGTCATCCCACACAATCACAACTCCCCTCATTTTCCACACAAAGACAAATAGCCCACTTCCTATATCTTGCTCCCCCAGATTCTTTTAATTAATTTTCTATCGACATCATCTATTTTTGAAGAATCATCTTTTCTTTTCTTTTTTTTTGTAAACTGGTACAAAAAGGCAATTTTGAATCAGTAACGTTATGAAGAGGAGAAAACAGAATTTCAATTTGAATCAGAAACGTTATGGAGCAAATTGATTCAACAGAGAGAGACCTATTTCCTCCGAATGTGAAATACAACAAAGAGAGACCAAAATTACCTTGCGAAGGGAACAACCGAGGGTGGGAGAGAGGGAACCTTGCGAGTGTGTGATGATGAGCAGCGGCGTCAGTTTTTGCAGATTGATTCACTTAAATATCTGAAACTGATTGTATTTCTCTGTTCTCATCAGTTTGTTATTGTAAAGATGGAAGGGAGGAGAGACGTGGGGGAAGCGGGAAGGTGAGTAGAGTGAGATAAAGATAGCATAGAGGGGAGACGTGGGTAAGTGGAAGTTCACTCTTTCTTTGGGCGGGAAGCAAGTGTAGGTAAATATTGATATATATTTAAGGGGTAATCTCAGCCGACTATATAAATAAGTAAATGAATCCTAACCATTGAAATGTCCTAGTAGGATAGTTGTGTCTAACATATTTTCGAAATCCGTTCTGCTTTATTATATATATTTGTAGATTGAAATAAAAAAAATTTCTTCAAATATCATAATAATTAAATTATAATTATATTTATGAAAAATAAGTATTTCTCAAATAGAGTGCATATAAAATTAGTTATTGCATTTGAAATTGAGTTTGTGTAGAATTTTATATGTAAATGCAATTTTTATTTATTTATTTGTATATCGAGATAAAAAAAAATTCAAATATCATAATAATTAAACTATAATTATATAGATAAAAAATAAGTATTTCTCAAACAGAATCCATATAAAATTAGTTATTATAATTGAAATTGATTTTATGTAAAACTTTATATGTAAATGAAAAATGCATGCTGATGTGACTTTTTTAGAAGAAAAAAAATAAGCTTTTAGATGTGTCACATAAAAAAGGAAAAAAAACAATACTTATATATATATATGTGTGTGTGTGATGGTTTAGATCATTGAAGTGAGTTTAAATTAGTCTGATAATAGGTCAAATTTACCGTGTAGTTGGAATTTTCAATTTTAACAAATCTGAACTCCGTTTCTCATGACTTGAAGAAATATTCAAACATGTGCAATCCGACTGCTTGCTTGACACTTATTATTGTTTTAAAAAAAACTGAATATAAATCAAAATGAAGAAGGCAACTAGTAACTCTACTCGAACATAATCACACACCATCTATACTATTATATACGTGAGTATAGCTAATTTTTCCATCCTAAAATAAAAAGATATTATTTGAACCCAAAACCTTAGATTTCATTAAGAACCCTCTTACCACTTAGACAAGACAACATACATATTATGATATTAATTTCTTTATGTATACTATTATATATGTGAGCACATGACTTGGTGTCCAACAGTGTGGTGGCTTCTCCTTCTGCCACATGACAAATTTTTCTATCCTAAAATAAATAAAATATTATTCGAAAGCGTGAGCAAGATTTAAACCCAAGACCTTGGGTTTCATTAAGAATACTTTTACCATTTAAATAACATATCTATTATGATATAATTTTTTTATTATTTATTTTTATACTTATTTATTTGAATTACACACACATTATGTGTGCCACACACTAGTTAAGAAATATCTCCCTCTTTAGAAAAGCTTTACTACAATAAGTTCTTAAAGTTGTGACTAATAAATTATTATATTTAAATTGGTAGAGGTGTTGTGGGTATGGCTAAGCAAGGAATTTGTTAATCCCGTAATCCGATCCGGTTGAATCCAATCTAGTAGGTTTAAATTAATTTTTTGAATCCGTGATTCGATTCCGGATTAAAAAATTAAAAATTCGTAGTTCATAGATCGGTTCCAGATTGAACTCCACAGTTCCGAATTGGAACCAATCCAGACCGTATACAAATAGCCTATATTTATATTATACAGCCTCCCGCATAATATCTTCTCTTATTTCATATAAAACCTAAACCTAAACCTAAATCCACATAGTATCTTCTTTTATTTCTTTTGTTTGTTGGTTTTAAATTTTAATTTGTAATGGTTTAAATACTTATGGTGGAGCTAGTTTTCTTATGGTTGTTTAAATTCTAAAACAGTATGTCCCTATTGTGGAAAAACATGTTGCTATTGTGGAACTAATATGATATTATGTTTATGTTTTTTATGAAATTAAAATATCTATATATATATTTTTTATTATTTAATTATGTGAATCCGTGATTCTAAACCGATTCAATCCATGTTTAAATGGATTGGTTCGAATTGATTCCACAATTTAAACATATTGAATTGATTTCAATTTTTTAAAAACTGTAAATAACTGATTGATGCTTATTTTATTCTAATCCGAACAATACTCGCCCCTAGGAGTGAGTTTCGTTAATAAAACATACTTTTCCAGCCATGAAGATATTATCAAGGTGGCTTTTCGCATCGAACAATTTGTGAGTGTAACTAGGATACTGCTAAATCCTAACGGTGGTGGAAGTTGCTGATGCATGTCTATCAGAAAATTTTGGTTGTTGTCTGCCATTGTTCTTAGCCAGTTGGGGCCCTCTATTATTGTAGTGTGTAGGATTGTTGTTTAGAGGTTGTTCGGTATGATGGATATAAGTAGGGGTGTAATTTGGGTGGGCTTAATCCGAACTTAGCTTGAATTTTTTTAGGAGTTGGACAAGATATTTTCAAATTTAGTATAGGCTTGGACAAAAATTTAGAATCCCGAATTAAATTTGGGCTGGCTTGGGTAAAGACGTCAAACAACCTCAAGCAACCCGACGCCCAAATTATACATATATAGACATATAAAATATTAAATATACATATAAATTATTAGTTATTACGTGATATTAAAGTAATTTAGATTATTAAATCATATTAAATATATATTATATACAGAAATAATATAAAATCTTACTTTTTTTTAATTTTCACTCATAAATTGTAAGGACTACTATAGTAGCATCTCTCTTACATTATATAAATTATTTGTTTTGATGGTATTACTGATTTTCTATATTAAAAAAAAATGTAAATAGAGTCAAATTTTAATAATTTAATAATGTTAAAAAAAAAATTTAAAAAAACTGAAATTCATTTGCAATTTGGGCAACTCGGGCAATTTGGGTTTAACTCAGGCCGGGCTTCGGCAGGTAACCTCAGTTTATAATTCGGGTCTGGGCAGGCTTGGGCAGGTCTCAGTACAACTTGAGCTGAGCTTAGACAAACTCCCAACCAGACCAAACCCACCCGAGTTGCACCCATAGATATAAGTGTACTTATTTAGATAAGTGTATTTATTTGGATCATATCACCTCTTTACTTTTCTGTATATCTTTTTGTAAAAAGTCAAAAATTATATTTGTTTAGATTATTCCAAATAACCCCTTAGTGTGTTGTTTAGTTATTTAGTGTGAGGTTTGATTTGATTCCCCCACCCATCTTTTTGTTCTTATCCCTTCTTTGTTGATGCAATTTTATATATAATGTGTTATTTTCATTAATAAATTTTTTTTTTACTGATAAAAAAAAAAACTATTCCAAAAGTTTTCATAATTTTTACTATTGAATTTTTTTTACCGAATGCTGAAGAACTCAAATACCTTAATAAATGGTATCGCAAAAGACAAGTGCAGGGCTGTTGATACTTTTCAGTGTCATTTGTATAGGAAAATAATATACAAATTCACTTTCTATACTTACTTTGTAAACTTAATGATGTGTGAGATAATTGGTTAATGATTAGAGAAGATATAAAAAAGAGAGTTGTCTTATTTTAATGAAAATTGCTTGGTAGCTCGAAAGTGGAGAGGCTCGAATGTCCTAAGTGCCAAAACGATGTCGTTTTGGCACTCTTTTTTCTTTTTCTTTTTCTTTCCCCCTTACGCTAAAACTAGTTTGAGAGAAAGAGAGAGAAACAGAGAGGCGAGAGAGACCAGAGAAAGAGAGAATGAGGAAGAAAGAAAAAGAAAACAAGGAGAGGGGGCTATGGACGGAGATCACCACAACCCAACCCATCGCCATGTACGGAGATCGCGAACCACTCGAACCACGACAACCCAACCCATCGCCACGGGCGGAGAAGCCGAAGCAAGATCTTGATTTTGGGTTTGGTTTTTTGATTTTGTGGGTTGATTTTGGCTTTGGTTTTGATATTAGGTTTGGTTTCATTTTGATTCTGTGGGTTTGGTTTTGATTTTAGGATTGATTTTGGATTTTGATTTTGATTTTGGATTTGGTTGTGATTCAGAGAATGAGAAAGTTTTGATGAGGTACTTGTAGAAGATGCGATTTGAGATGGGAGTTGATGTTGTGGTGGTGGAGTGAGTTTGAAAAAATACAGAAGAAGAAGAAGAAGAGAAGGAGAGAGAGAGAGAGAGAGAGAGAGAATGTGTGGGAATTGAGCACAACATAAGAATGAGTTGAAAAGTCAAAGCCGGGCCACTCGAGCCTCCACTATTTCGAGCTACTTAGCGGGATTGTATTTTAATGAAGTTAGAATAATTTTATCATATGTATTTGCATTTTACCCTTTAATGATGTAAGAAATTTATTTCAATTAATAATTTAGGTAATTTTATCATTATATAAGAGAGTAGTTAAAAAAATTATTTTTTCAAGTAATTCTTTATTCTCATGGAACCGGCCCCAGTTCGACACTCATATAATTGATTCTTATTGAGAGTATCCCTTATACTCATCTTGACTTTCTATTCCCAAGGCAAGATATAAGTAATCATTAAAAGAAAAGTTTATTCTTAAACCCCTGCATATAACACATATTGCAGATATCACTCTCATCATAGGAATAGATAGGAAATTTAATCCCTTAGTGATTTCTGGTGAGCCACACATAATTTATTTGTCCCTTTGAACTTAGTTCTTGGGATCTCAAATCATTTAAGCAAAGTTACCATTATGATGACTCTTATGTAATAGGTTTTAATCTCATCCCCTTCAATGAACTATACACTTGCTATTTTGCCAAATCTTTCGTTAACAAATCCGCAATATTCTCTTTAGATTTTATATACTCTATTGAGATTATTCCATTTGAGAGCAATTGTCTTATGATATTATGTCGACAACGAATATGTCGTGACTTACCGTTATACATATGACTCTGTGCCCTTTCTATCTCCACTGCTCGAGTGCATATAAGATGCTCTCAGAAGTTTGGATGCCCTGCAAAAGTACTGGATGATGTCATTCACCGCTCAAGCAGACAAATAACTTCGATTGCATTTTTTTCTTCGGGGGCATTGCCCCTCGCCCCCGCCATGGGGTGTTCCCCCTTGGACCCCCGCGAGCTGACCGGGCAGCTCGACCCCCGTACATAGTCAGCGAAGTGACAAACATGAAAAGATTAAGATCACAAACTCCTCTGCAAAGCACAATTCGGGTTGGATTCGCATCTAAACACTCATAGTCTCACTGAAACAAAAGAGTGAATAAAATTACAACTGAAATGAGTTTTATCAAACAGGATTGGCAATTACAACAACCGAACAATCTCCCATTTTGGCAATTCTGTAACAAAACACACTTAACAAATAAAATTCTAATCACCCCAACCCATTACAGCCAACAAAAACAAACTTCTTTCTCAAGGTCATGATCTGCAAAACAGCTATTAGTGCCACAAGAGTATATGAAAAAGCGATAAACATATGACCAGATTATCTTGAAACATGAGATGGAAATATGAATAAATGAAAATTAGAGATTTTAAGAACATGCAGTATGAATAGATGAAAATTTTAAGAAACATGCAAAAACACTCAAAAACAAAAACACTCAAAACTTCCCCTCAAAATTCTTCCCCCTTTTGTCATGAATTGCCAAAGAAAGCTCAATTGCATAAACCACACAAGCAAGGATAGGATGATGTAAAAATTAATGACATGTAAGAAGTAAGCAATAAATAAGCAATGCATAGCAACATGCAAACCAACTAATGTCAATCTCCTTTACCAAACCAATCAATGTAAGTTTATGCTAAAAAACCCTTGCAATGATAAAACAAACTCCCCCTCCCTAAAAGCAACCACAACACTGAAAACAATGAACAAGAAAAAAAGGAAAAAAAATAATATAGTTGAGCAAACAAGGAATTTCATATTTGTACTTTAAAATACACAAGAATATCTAAGAAATACAATTATTTGAAAACACAATATGCACAACCTCTAGAAGATTCCTTGTGAAAAAATGTGATGAAACATGTGAAAAGCATAGATCCCATGATAAACGTGTGTGTGTGGCTCTTGGAATTCGACAAACACTAGATTCAAATCCTAGTACTAATCCGATAGCTGGACCTCTAGTAAGAGAATCTAACCACAACTTAAGAAAGTCAAATCACTAGGAATCGAGGGGCATTTGTTGAATAAATGCGGAAGCTCCCGCTCAATCAATAAATCACATTTTTTTTTTTAAAAAAAAAAAATCTTTCTTTCTTTTGCACACTCATTGGCGGCTTTCACGCTCAAGAGTATGGAAACCAAACTAGAGAAGTATGGACAAAATAAGAATAGCTTGGTTGGTGACTCTAAGGTAGCCTTTTTCTCATACCTTGACTACAAATGGGAAAGCCGTGGAGATACAAAAAGATGGAAGATGGTTAAGAGACTCAACATCATTCATGATTTGCTAGTATAAGTTAATTTCTCTAGAAATGCAGAAGACACAATGCTAGAAGTCCATAGAGAAATTTAATCACTTATGCGGAAGAGTCCGATATTTGCTAATCCAAGAGTGTGTACAAAATGAGACATACTAATCAAAGTACACATACTCTGAAATGAGTAACGACCATAGATAGCACACACATACTAACAAGTAATGGATATTCTCATCAATTCTAATATGTACCAAGAACATCTCAAAAATTTCAAGCTTGCAAAACCATACTAGGAAAATCTTTTTGCATTTTTCCTTTTTTTCATTTTTTCTTTTTTAAAAACAAAGCACGAAAGAAAAACTAACATGTATACACAAAATGACCCAAAAAGAAAAACAAACAGAAATCCAAAAACAAAGAAAAACAAAACAATAAAAAAACTAAATAAATATGTTAAAATCAAGTCAAGCTTTCTCACACAAATCGCTTTAGTATTAATAATGTTGTGGGAATTGCAGTTCTTGAGCGGTGTCTTGACATTGGGTTCCCTTCCCCTTCAATGGGAACCCGTCTCAACTTAGTTTCCAACCTCCCACTCCAAGGTCTAGGCAAATGCATCCTTTCACAACCAAACATAGAAAATATTTTTCAATATAAAAAATTTTCACCGAAACAAACAGAGATTAGTATGAAGAAATAATCTAGTTTGGATTGCAGCATATGGCATGCATGCAGGCCACCACTAAAGAGAGAAGGTTCCCCAATGTCATAGACTGATCTACTGAACTGAACATTTTTAACCTGAGAAAGAATTTAGGAATTGAGATGACATGTTTGGAAAGGAGAGTGGGAATAACTTGCACTGTGTTTGGAATCACATCCATTTGAAATTTTTATAATGAAATAAAAGGAAAGAATTTGCAATGAAATAAATGTTGGAAAAATGGTTTATATAGGCTTATTTTGGGCCGACTTTGAGCCCAAAATTGAGTGGGCCCCGAACGTATTTTGGGGCGGGTCCGAAGAGGTGAAGTGTTCCTTGCCGCGTGGCAAGTCACACGGTGAAGACGGAACGTCAAAACCATTTATGAGTGAATGAGAAGTTGACGTCGTTTTCGGGTCTAACATTAATTTTATTTTAGACAAAATTCATTTGAATTTTTTCAATAAAAAAAAAATTATTGTGGGAATTTAATTTAAATCTAAATTCAAATTTTTGGGTTCCTGAGTGGTTTCCTAAAGTTTGTCAAATAGATTATTATTTATATTCCAAACAGTTTTTAATAAATCTTTTCAATTGAATTGGCTTTATTTGATTAAACTATTCTAATAGTTTAATAAGAAATATTCCAAAACAGTTTTAAACTTTGTTCACCAACGGCTATGTTTTCAAAATTGTTTGGAAGGGAAAAAGAAAACTGTTCCATGTGATACGGGCATAAACTATTTGAAACAGTTTTGGATCTATTCACTACATGTTTTGTACCTGTTCGGGTCATTTGTTTGCCTATAAATACAATTCATTCCAGCAGTGTTTGTACACCCAAAATTCAGTTTGCAATTCTTGCTTTTGCTTTCCAGATTTTGCTCTAGTGCATTTATTCTTCATATATTAGTTTTAGATTAAATAATCAGAGAGTTAGAACACAGGTTTGGTTCGCCGAACAATTTGTTTTGGAGTGCTACTACAAATTGGTTAAGATCATTGTATCCTGGAAGATAGACGCCACTCAACCGTAAGCACTGTAGCGGGGCGAATCTGTTTTAAGGACAAAGTGTCACACACTCGACTTGATCTTTGAATTATTTATTCGGTTCTACAAAATAAATAATGTAAGTTTTATTTTATTTTGTTTGAATTATTTTTATTTATTTTATTTACACAAAAGATTGTTCCAACAATAAATAAATTGAAGGAAATAATTTCTGTTATTTTGTTTGGTTTAAATGCAGTAATGGAAAGAAAACAAAAAATGTAAATTCTAATGTCATTGCTGCATTGACAAGTAAATGCATTAAAGAGTGAAAAACTTAAAATAAAAAAATAAAAATAGAAAACTCATTTCACCATTTGGGTTCATAACAAAAATCATTTTGGCAAATGATCAAACACTACACAGGCGTATCTCAATATCACTTTAGATCATAATTAAAATGATTACTTAATTAACACTATATTAAAATAATTTGATTACAAAAGTTTCTTTTTAATGGGTGTGTACTACTCTATCTTTAAAAAATTCCAATTTTGATTAATTAAATCCTCCACCTAAATCAATTCATATTTTACATCACCTTTCATTCCATCTTTCCAAAATGCTAGAACCTAGGGTTCTACCAAAGCATTTGACCCTGATGACCATAAAAATAAAAAGGAAAAAAGAAAAGAAAAGAAAAGAATAAAAGAAAGAAAGAAGAGAAAATGTAGGACGTTTAGCAGATGAACTCAAAAAAATGAGAACCCAAACAGGCCCAGTTTACCTTTAGTTACTTTGCAAGTGTTGTGGTACGTATATAATACTAGGAAACTCGATGCATGGTCAATTTAAATAAGTAAAAATAAAAAAGAATATTTATTACATATATTATGTTTAATTCAAGCGATGAGAGTCTTGTTATTATATTATTTGTCCATAGTTTGAGTCTTGTACCTATTATTTGTCTAATGGTTTTTTTTTTTTTTTTTAACGACAAAATGGACATTCGGCATTAAAGTGGATGATGGTTTCAGGACGCCAACTAAGGTGTTCCCTTTATTAGTAGTATAGATATAGATATGTATCAGAATCTTGGCTTAGATGTTAGAGGATGGTTTTAGGATGCTAACTGAGGTGTTTCCTTTATTAATAGTATAAATATAGATATGCATCTTTGCTTAGATGTTAAAGTGTCTCTGTATGTTTGGAATTGACTTTGTAATAAAATTTTTATAGACTCTTTTTTAACTTTTAAATAAAAATTAAAAATGTATTTGGTTTTGAGTTTTTAAAAATAGTTTGAGTTTTTTATTTTATGTATTTTGTTATTTTTAGTGAACTTATAAAATTTTAGTCAATTTTTTTTTTTAAATATACCTAATTTTGATGTACTTAAAAATTAAAATATTTATGAATAAATCTAATAAAAAACAAAAATATACTAATTTTTTATATATATATGTTTGTATTTAGTGAACTTCTAAAAGATTATTTTGACAGATTTTGTATTTTATATTTTGTATTTTCAAGAATCACCCATATCAGCCCCACCAATGCATCATGTTTGACCATACTTTCCAAGCAAACGGACACCATACAAATAGATGAGATAATGATTCCAAATCATTATTACAGAACACACAGAAAACAGAGACAAACCTTTAGCAACTTTGTGTGCATTATTTTGAATTATTTTATACTTTTTATATATTAAATTTTTAAAAATTCATAATTTTTGTTGTACATTTTTTTTTTAAAATTTTTGTTGTACATAATTTTCCATACTTTGTCTTTGATATACTAAAAAAAATATTAACAATACAAATATAACACAACCAACGAAGTTAGCCCGATTGGTCAGAACTCTTATACTTGACTAGAAGGTTAGTAGTCCAATAGTTCAAATCTCCCTATATGCATGTGGTTTTGTTACCTTTGGATGGTTTGGCCAAATGAGGCCTTCCTTTTATATAGGCACTCCAGCTTTTAAGGATTATTCTAGATAGAGGCTTCCACATCCTTCTTAGAACTATCCTTCCCTTTATATACGCACCCATTCTTAGAACTATCTTAAAACTATTGAATTATATATAACATTCTTGCGTTTTCTTGAATTATATATAACATTCTTGCGTTCTCTCAAACCTTCTGAGAGTTTTTGGAATCTTTTATGCTAGATAGAGGCTTTGACATCATTCTTAGAACTATCCTCCACTTTATATAGGCACCCTCCTTAGAACTATCTAAAAACTATATAATTATATATAATGTTCTTGCATTCTCTCAAACCTTCTGGGAGTTTCTGGAGTCTTTCGTTAGCCTCTAATGTTTTAGCCATCTCCTGGTGGAGAGTTTGTGTAACCAACTCAGTGGGTCATGACATGTGTATAATTAATCCTTTATCTCTCTCCAGCCATGCTCTAGTAAGTGGGCTCAATCCCAAACCAATTATTATGGTTCAAATTATTCATCTTTTAGGACACATTCAGTTTATCATTGACGTAAAAAATTAGATTGATCAAATATCGATATTCACATGATCTGATTATATTTGTCTTTAAAATATTCCAATTTATTTTCAAAATCACATTTATTTTGTTTAAACAAAAATACGATTGGATCATGTGGTTACTGATATTATGAATGATTTACTCAACCATTTCAAACAAATGAACAATTTAAATCATAATAATGGATCCAGAGCCAGACCCACTTGATGGCACAACAACTCTTGCTGTGAGGCACATCAACCACCCTTGTAGTATGTAAACCAAACACACTACTTGATTAGTTTAAGAGCAACATTTACTTTACTCTCCTTCCGTTTTGAAACACTTTACCTTCTTATGATTTAAATATAAATAGAGAATCCTTTTGATTTAGGATTAAAAAAGTAAAGCTAAAAATAAATAGAGAATCCTTTTGATTTAGGATTAAAAAAGTAAAGCTAACTCTATTAACGGTAAGGGGAAAAATTACTTGAATGTCATAATTTCCTATCTTAATCACATATATAACAAACTAAAGCATAAATTATACTAAACACCATATTTATTATTACCATAGAAATTAGCTTAATCTATTTTTCAATTTTTAACCCAATTTCTTATTCAATAATATTTTAAATTAAACAAATACATACATATATATATATATATATATTATTAAAAAAACCAAAATTAGGGTTAGGGTTTGGTTAGGATTATGGTTTAATTTGAGGAAGAAGACGAAGATAATGGTAAATAAATTTTAAGAGGTATATTTGTAATTTACCTTGATTCACGACAACCATTAGTTTGATTGAGATATTAGTCTGTTAGAAAGTTATTTTTTTGATCGGCAAAAGAAAAGATTTTATTAATGTAAGTATCAAGTACGAATTACATAATACATTACACCAATAAAGAGAAGGGAAGTGCAAAAGCATCACAATGAGCTAAATCATCCCAACTAGGTTGGCACCAGAAAGCTCATCCTATCATTTGCTAGCACCCCCAGAGTTGGTGAGAAACCAACGCAAGAAGAAAACCAAAACACCATAGCTAGCTGAGTTACTACTGCTGCTAAACCCACTGAACCACACCAACAGCTCATCCCACTGAATCACTACCAGTGCTGGACAACACAACCCAGCACAACATATGAAACAACTAGCCACACCAGAGGCAAAAAAGCTCAGCAAAACAGACTACCATATATCAGTTTGCTGATCATAGCACCAGAGCAACTGATTCAGCAAGACCACCAGCAGACCTCAAAGACAACCATGCTTGGGGAAGATCCCAATGGAAAAAGGTCACAAATGGCTTTATACCTTTTCCCAAGAGCTCATCTATAAGGTGGTTGTAATATTTGATTCCTTTCTTGTTCACTCCACCACTTAGCTTTCCACCACCACACTATGCACAGACCCAGCAGCAGATGCAGCCCAAGCAAGAACATCAGCAGCCAATAGGCTCCTCACACCAGACAAGCACAACAGATCAAAGCCAAGAATTGGATAGCCAACAGCAACTTCAAGCAGCCTTTAGCACTTTATCAGGATCCAGCCCAAATGTCCAAATATACACTTGACAGATCCCATTAATCAACTGTAGACAGAAAACCAGTAAGCAAATCTGAAGCAAGACACCCAAACACAAACCACACACCCACACCACCCAACCATCAGCAACTTGAGCACCCCCAACCCACAGAAACCAGCAGCAAACATCTGCAGGAGTGTGAGCATGAGCATGAGCACCATAAGGATCACACTGCCGCAAAACACTACAAGCAGAGATAGACCAACAACCAACTCAAACCTTAGATCAACAGCCAACCCAAACACCAGCAGCTGCAGCAGAGCAATGGGACTCTGAGAAGGACTGCACTGGCATGAAGGCCTCTTGAACAGCAACACCAACCAATAGCTCCCTACATAGATAATGTGGATAATGAAGATTCAGCCACCCTCAGCAGCAGAGCAAATTCGGCAGACCAACAGAACCTCCCATATACCTTAAATGCAATGCCTCACCCATTTTATGTTTGACACAATTTCTTGAATGAAGAGGCAACACCCCACATGAACAGATTTCAGCCACATGGCCACTCGAATTTTGATAAGCTCACACAACACATCTACATCAGGCTGCGTGTTATTGAATAAACAATCATTTCGGTACATCCACAGGGACCAAATAACAGAAATAAAAACAGCCCTCCACACTTTCTTTTCCTTATTCCTGAGTTTCCCTCCCACCCACCAATGCATTAAGCCTTCAAAAGACCCTGGTAGCACCCATTGAATTCCCCACCAGTCCATGATACTTCACCAGACAAGCCACACGAATGAGCAGAACAGGAAAATATGATTGGAGGTTTCCTCTTCAGATTTGCACAGCACACAAGATGAAGGCCCATCGCCTCTCAAGACTCCAATTCTGCGGAGAAATGCTGATGTTTTCAACCTACCTTTCCAAGCGAGCCAAGTAATGAATTTAGCCTTAGGAGGTGCAAAGTTGTTCCAAACCAGATCTGGGTAGCTTAGGGTGGGTCCAGCACTTTGTTTACACCAACTATACACAGACCCGACTGTGAATATACCTGTCTGTTCAGCCTTCTACCTAATTGAATCCCTTTGACTAGCCATAAAGCATGGACCTCTACCCAGCAAAGATTGCAGCCTGTTCACCTCCTCCTCCTCCCATCCCAAGAGAGGCCTTCTAAACTTAAGGAACCAATTGTTGCTACTGTCTCTGCAATCATTTTGCATCTTCAATGTTATCTCCTTGTTTAAACTCAACTGATACAATCTTGGAAACTGTAATTTAAGGCTTGATGTTCCCCGCCAAGTGTCCTGTTAGAAAGTTATTATTCAATAATACAATTTTGTTTAATAAAATGATTAAGAGATTGATAACATATAGAAAGAGTTAACCTATAAGATTGAGGGGCACCAGTTTCAAGATATAATTCAAGTGCTCACAATCTTTCTCGTCCAATGTTCACGTAAAAATACATAAAATATACAAAGACAGCTCCTTAAAAAATTCGCACTCTTTCACTTGGGTTGACATGTAAACTCTTTGTATCTTTCTTCTCGAACTCATATATTAGTTTAGAGAAAAGTTAGGGATCATGAATTTTTTGTCATGAAAATGATCATGAAAGAGTTATGATCCTTGGATTACCTTGATTAGTGTGTGGTGCTTTATTCTAAGTGTAATCCAAGGGTCACAAAACTTTCATGATTATTTTCATGAAAGATTTTTCATGATATCTAGTATTGCTGATTAATTTATATATAGATGAGAAACTTATGGGAAATAATACATAACAATTACATATATTAATCACTAAATAATTAAAATAATAAAAATTGATAATAATTTTGTAACTGAAATGAATAATGGTCATGAACGGACTAAATAATGAATTAATTTGTAATATTAAAATACATTTATTTTAATAATAAAATTTGTAACAACCAAAATATTGAAAGAATTAAATATGAGTTTTATTTTTATTTATAGCAACCACTGTTGTGCTGTAATATGGGCCCATTTCGGGGCCCGTTTCACTAATCAAAACCGTTCATATTTTAGAGTATATCAAGTAAAATATACATGCAAAAAATCAACTTGATCAGATATTGTTAACCATTTCATCTAATTGAATTTGTATCTACAAAAATAATTAATAATTGTGATTTAGAGTATAAAATTGAATATAAATGTAAGTTGATGAATGAGTTAACAATATCTAATAGACTTGATTTTTTACAGGTATATTTTACTCGATATATTTTCAATATGAAAGATTTGAATCATCGAAATGGATCTAAAAATAGGCTCATATGACCACACAACAGTAGTTGATGTGCCCTAACCCATCTCCAAAATGTTATTACATAAAGATTTTTTTTTTTTTTGAAACAGCCAAGAGAAACCTTTATTGATAATCTAATCACGCAAGATGAAAATACACCAAAAAAGGAGAGGGAAGGGTTTGGAGAGGAACCAAACCGAAGAGAAACAAAAACACAAGGCAGAAAAATAACACAGCAGGACAGCAAACAACCCAGCAACACCAACACAGCAGCCCAGTTCAGAAGCAGGGCAGCAAAAACAAAAGCCCAACCAGCACACCAACACAGCAATACCAACACAGCAACACCAGCACACTGACTCAGAAAAACCATTGGCATTACACACTCCTCCCTGAGATGCAGCATCTAACTTGCTTCAGATTAAGTACAAAATCCTGCACAGAAAAGAGGTGCTTAGGGAACCTCGGTTTCAACCATAGGGCAATTCTCACCTTGATGACTTCACACAGCTCCCCCAAGTTAGGAACAGAAGCCTTAAACACTATAGCATTCCTGTGTATTACATAAAGATATAATACACATTAATTCACCATAATTGCACAACAAATTACACTATGAGGTCGGTCACTTGAATTTTGAATTTTGTATCAGTTCACCATAATTGATAATGATATCAAAAAACAAAAAATTGCTAGGATCACTCGTAAAAGTTTACGTTAAAAACTTTTGTAATGAATATTTAAGTTTTTATTCTTAATATTGCCTAAAAAAATTATTCAGTGGGTTTAGTTTCAGTTTTTTGAAAATTGAGTTTTTTATTTTTTGTATTTTTCTGTTTCTAGTGAATATTTTTAAAATTTTAAGTAATTTTTTTACTTTTTTAGATGTACCTTACTTAATATATCTAAATAGTAAATTATTTGTGAAAAAATATTTTAAAAATTAATAAATACACAAAAATATGAAAAATGTACTGAATTTTTATATTTTTTGTATTTTTGGTTTTTAGTGAATTTTTTAAAGATTTTTTTTTCATAAATATTATACTTTCTAAGTGTATTTATGTTAGGTGTGTCTAAAAATTAAAAAAATTGCTTAAAATGTTAAAAAAATCAGTGAAAACAAAAAAAAATACGGAAAATGAAAAAGTAAAATTTTCTGAAAAGTGAATTCTAAAAACTGGAAATAAACAGAGTGATTATTATCTTATTTTAAGAAAATTCTCCAACATTGAAAGGAGGCAGAGAGGGAGGAGGGGTGATCAAAATTACATATATTGCTTAAAAGATACATAATTGGAGTTCAGTTTGTTTGTTTCACTTTCTATCATCATTTGTCACACATCTTCTCTAGTTATAAGTCCAAATATTAAGATTTAAGAGGGACATATGACAAAAAATAAGAGAAATAAGAGACAAATAATATGAACCGCGTCATTATAAATCACCTAACTATTCTGTTGCAACCATTGACTTTCACTTTAAATTCATTGAAACATGATTATCACAAGAATTTCAGTAAATAAAAATTTCCCACCAGCAAAAACTTCATATACTTTCATATAAAAAATGCATCATACAATTAGTTCCTTGGGTGGTCCCTGCAAGGGGGAAAAAAAATTCTAGACGAATTTTTGATGCATTTGAAAAGTCAATGATCAAAGTGACACAAGTTCCAATTGAAAAGTCAATGATCAAAGTGACATAAGTTCCAAACTACATGAACTATTAGTATAATTCGCTCTAATACTTAACATGGTAAACAAAATATAATAGAAAAATATAGTCATCATAGTATTAAATTAGTGTGTTTGATTTCAGTTTTCTGAATTCAATTTTTTAAAAATTGAGTTTTTTGTTTTTCGTTTTTTTTTTTGTTTTTAGTGAATATTTTTAAAATTTTAAGTAATTTTTTTTAGTTTTTTAGATGTACCTTACTTAGATGTATCTAAATAGTAAAATATTCGTGAACAAATATTTTAAATAATTAATAAAGACATAAAAATACAAAAAAATGTACTGATTTTTTTTTTTTTTTTGTATTTTTTGATATTTAGTGTATTTTTTAAAGTTTTTTTGACAAATTATACTTTTAAGTGTATTTATGTTAGGGTGTCTAAAATTTAAAAAAAAAAATTTTGCTTAAAATATTAAAAAATTAATTGAAAATATTAAAATATGGAAAATAAAAAAATAGAATTTTCTGAAAATTGTTTTCTGAAAATCAGAACCAAACAAGCTATATTTTTCGAAATTTTGATGAAGTGGGTTAAAAGTTTTTATACTAACAAATCGGATATGGAGTCACTATTGTGCAGAGGATACATTAGTGCCTCTTGTACGCTTTGTAGGGCCTGTTTTGGGTCTTATTTTGATAATCTAACTATTCATTTTTTAGAGAATATCAAGTAAAATATACTTACAAACATTTAGTTGATCGGATATCAATAATTTCAGCAAATCATATTTGTAAATAAAAAAAATGAATTGTAAATATCATTATAAGTATAAAACTAAATACAAATATAATTAGATGAAAGGGTTATCGATATCTGATGAACTTATTTTTTATACGTATGTTCTACTTGATATTTTTTTAAAAAATATATTATTCAAATTATCAAAATAAGACGCAAAACAAACCCCACGAGACGCACAATAGTCACTATCGTGCCCACTGCACTAGAGTATTTCATATCCTAGCAAATCAAGGGTGTTCAAAAACTTTTTTTTAAAACAATTTTTTTAATTATTTCATCTTTTCAAGACAAAAAAAAATTCCACTTTTTTGGTAGCAGCAAGTACAGTGAAATTTCATTAATATTTTCTCTCTAATATTCATATTTATCATTTATCTTATTTTTGGTTTTTTGAGTAAGACCTATCGGTGATTAGTCTAGTGATTGTGTAGCACTTTTTATAGTATGAGGAGGGTTTAACTTTTATGGAGAGGAGTTTGGTCAAAAAAAATTTAAAATTTTATATTATTTGTTTTATTCATTTTCACTTACTTTTAAAATAATTTTTATTGCAATATCAATGCAAAGTAGTGTCGTGTGTCACTGGTTGGCATCTGTACTATACGATATTATGTTTTTGAGCTTGAAACTCGCTATTCTTTTCTTTTTTTTTAATTTTATGAATTTTTAATATCATTAAAAATGATATTGTCATAATGTGATAAATTTTTATATAACGTTAAATTGAATATTTGACCTTTTAAATTAAATTTAATTTAGTTACCATATAAAACAAATGAATTAGAAAATTTTGCATTAATTAAGATGAAATTTGTGTAACTTTAAATTGACTATTTGACTTTTTAAATTAAATGGAATTTAGTCACCTTATTAACTAATGAATTAGGAAAGTTTCCATTACTGAGCATTCTTTTTTTTTTTTTTTTCCTTCTAAATGTTTCTCTTTTAAGTTCCATCATTCAAATTTTAAACCAAAATTTGAATTTAAAAAAAAGTTAATTACTTAAAAGTCTTATTTACAAATGTTATGGTAGCTAAAGTCCTATCTAAGATTTTTTAAACCAATAAATCCTATTTAGTAAACCTAAGAATATTCAGTTTTCCTAATTTTTAAAATTAAGAACATTATCAATTTTACGTAGTAATGTTCCAAATAATTATTTCACTAACTGATGAAAAAAAACGCAGCATGAGATTAAATGTTTTTGCCTTTCTACTTATTGGTTTGATTCAACTATTCAATAAAGCCAAAAACATTATCAGTTTTTTCCAGTTTTAAAATTGAGAACATTATCAATTTTTTTTTAAAGTGTTTTTTTTTTCAGTTTTACACATCAATATTCCATCATCATACTCCTGTCAAATCATCATGTTCCTTTATAGATAATCATAAATGATGAACAATTATTGTTTGAAAGGCAATTCCGACTATTGAAAATTTAATGAGACTTGAAGGTCCAAAAAAACTTAATTATGACTTAATGAAATATAAGTTTATAAATTAGAGCTTGTGTAAATGCTCCTAAAAAAACTTATTGGAGAAATTCCTAGCACAAAACCCGATTATATTAACCAAAATTATTTTAGTTGGTTTAGTGCTAGAAATTGCTGCTTACATTCTAAACGTATGAAAAATGGTATTTCTATCAAATTTTTTTTTTTTTTTATAAATTTTATCTTTATTTAAAATTGTCAAACAATACTAAAACCTTAAAAATTATTGTAGGAAAAATAAGAAATAGTACACAACTGAAATAAACAGATTCAGACATATCTTTTATACTCAAACCGAATCTATAGATCATGTGAATGAATCACATGCCTTCGTTAATGTCTTCGAACAACTCCCTACAGTGGGATAGAACTACTAGAGAACTATCCACACTCTTCACAGTACAAAGACTATTATGTGTTTCTATGGAGAGAGAAAGAAGAGAGAGTCTAGGAGAGAAAACAAATATTGATTACCTATACAGTTAAAATCTTACTCTCTCAAATATAATACGTATATTATGTGGAAGAATTATGACCACCCACAAGATAATATAGTGAGTTATACACTCTTAGTAGATTCTAAATGAATCTCTCCTAACTGGGTCTCTTAATGGGTCATGGGTCATGTCATCATGGACGACCCAATCGGGTATGGGTTCTAAACCCAACCCAATTTCCAACAATTATAAACTCTAATTTCTCAATCAACAAATCCCATTCTTTACCCATCTCCACCGGCTAGTGCCACCATTGGCACCCCCACCATCTCCCTTTCTCCCCTACTCACACTACTCCTCTTTTATCCTGCCGCCACCGCCTGCCCTAGATCCAACCTCCTCACCACCTACCAACCCCTTTCATCTACATCTCACGACATTCAATCCCCTCCATGCCAAAATAATATTGAGTACCAACAAATAAAAGTTGCAAATGAGATTATGTAGACAAAATTTGTCTCTTATTAACCAAACATTTCTCACAAATTAAGATTTCTCATTAGCATGTTTATCAAAATTTTGATTTGGATTGTAGAATCTTATGATGTTACAACTCTAGTTGGGTCAAACGATCTGGATTGCACTAAGATCTTAAATTGCATAGGATCTTAACGTGACTATGATCTTAGCTATAAAACCATGTAAAATCTTACTAC
>JAPPVO010004858.1:0-17362 GCA_030407325.1 Camellia japonica
AATTAGGACAGGATGCTTTCCCATTTCTAGGATGTATGATACCGCTTGTTTGAATAGTGAAACCCTAGATCATTTCAAGCTAGGACAGGATAACCTTACCCCCATAGGGGTGTTTGTTCTCTTTCCTGCTATGTGTTATGTGCAATGTATTGGATCTATACAGGGGTTCTCAAATTCAAATGAGTGGTTCAGGTAGTTCAACTTAGCACCATTACTTCAAAAACAAAAACAAAATAACAAAAACATAAAATCAAAAAAAAAATTTGTAAAAAACAAAAAAAAAAATGTCGATATCCCACAAAGTCGACCATCTCTGTGATTGGGGAGTGACCACCTGTTGATTGCACAGGCTTTATTTTGAATGTTGTCGATGGCCTACACTTTGACTGGAAATTTGAGATTGGTTTTATTCTGAGTTCTGAATTGAGTATTGCGTCTAAGTTTGATTCCACCAAGTTTTGGAATCAGACCCGAGTCATTCTAGTGAGTCAGAGTCTGTTGATTTCGAGAGTGCTAACCTAGACATTTCTATCCTGTCTAGGTCGTCTTTGTCATTTTCTTTTGAGTCTGTTTCATTGCTGAGTCATAGTCTCTTTTCAATAAACAGAAAAACAAAAAAAACCAAAATGCCATAGAGTCTGCCTACTTTTCTGTGCCTTTAAATCATTGCATTGACCAAAGTTTTTCAAAACTTTTTCCAAAACTCAGATAAAAACAAAGAGGAAGAATTTCCTCGGGATTTGCAAATTTTGATCAACTGAGAGGAAGAGAGGTGTGTTAAGCCTTTGATGAATGAGATCATTTTTGTTAATGTGGGTACTGAGAAGGATCCTGGCTTGGTCCAAATTGGTTCTATCTTGTCTGCGTAAGGGTACGAGTGATTAGTCACTTTGTGAAAAGATTTTAAAAACTGTTTTTGCGTGGTCCTACGAAGACAGGCCCGGAATTGATTATACAGCATAGGATCCCTCCTCGAGGTCCGACCTCCTTAGCTTCTTAGCTTTCAAACCTTGATTCAAAGTATTCAATGATCATTCAAAGTGTAAGGCTTGCATAGCCGAATTGGAAATAGCCCTTGAACTAGGGGCCATGATGCGATTCAAATGGAGGCAGCCCTTCAACTAGGGCAATAAGGTCGAATATGATTTAGATTGGAAATAGCCCTTGAACTAGGGACAATGATGTGATCCAGATTGGAAACAGACCTTGAACTCAGGGCAGAGAATGTGATTTCGATTTGAAACGGCCCTTGAACTAGGGGCAAAAGTGTGAGGCTTGCATAGCTGAAATGGAGGTAGCCCTTGAACTAGGGGCAATAAAGTATCACCCTTGAGAGGCTCGCTGGGCGAAAACCCAGAAGGGCGACCCAGGCAAAAGTTAGAGCATAAAAAAAAAAAAAATAAAAAGAAAAATAAAAGCTCGCAAGGTTGAAAACCCGAAAGGGCAGCTTTGGCAAAAGTTAGAGCGCAAAAGGAGAGTGTCAATACCCGAGTGAACCTTAGCCAAAACTATGTAGGGCCAGTGATTCAGATTGGAAACAACCCTTGAACTAGGGGCAAGAAGGTCGGATGTGATTTAGATTTGAAGCAGCCCTTGAACTAGGGGCAAAAGGTTGGATGTGATCAAAGAGTTAAAACTGAATCGTTTCCCAATGAAGACCGCCCAGAAAGGCCAAACCCAGAATTTGAGAGAATGAATTTTATTATTGAAGGACAGTCGAGTTCCTATCCACTACACTAGGGGCAACACTAGGGGCAAATTCAGACCCAATTAGCCTAGTCCCTACATCATCATGTCTACTGGTCAAGTGTAGTAGTCGTTCTTATAGATGGCCTAGAGATTCACCCCAATCAACATGGACAAGCTAAACTGAAACCCTTGAGAGGCTCGCTGGGCGGAAAACCCGGAAAGACCAGGCAAAAGTTAGAGCAGAAAAACAAAAAAATAAAAAAATGATGAAAAAAAAATGAAAAATGAAAAAAAAATGATGAAAATGAAAAAAAAAAAATGAAAAATGAAAAGCTCGCAAGGTCGAAAACCCAAAAGGGCGACTTTGGCAAAAATTAGAGCACAAAAGGAGAGTGTCAATACCCGAGTGAACCTTTGCCCGAACTACAATGGCCTGATTCCTATCTTTGGGATACGTAGGTAGCTTCATCTCGAAGTTCGGCCCTAATAATTTTTCAACTCATTCATCTTGTCCATGTTTGCTTGGTGTGTCTATAGTCAACTTAGTTGTCCTAACCGTGTTTGATTGGTGTATTTTCATTCTGTTCAGTTCAGTTGGTTCGAGTCAACTTGGTTTGGTTCGGTTCGGTTCGACGGTTCGGTCCAGCTTTACTTGGCTTCACTCGGTTCGGATTGGCTTGGTTCAAATCGGCTCGGTTCGGTTATCCCCTTTGATTATCTGGTTTGGGACTATGCACCTCAATGATTGATTCCATGTTAGTTGAGTAGTGGCCATTTGCAAAAATAGGGTTTGATTAATTTGAATGAAGCTGACTAATTTTTCTCGAAAATTGTTCCATTTTTGCAAAACTTGGACCATTCTTTGGATTTGAAAAGGGAAAATTTCAGTGCTCACAGTTTAGCTTAAATGATTTGAAACAGAAAATGGAATAAGTATGCTAATCCAACCCTCATGTTGATCAAAACATTTTTACAAAAAAATACAAAATCAAGAAAAAAAAAAATGTCAAGGTAATGAATTAGGGGCATAGTCGAGTCAGTGATTCTATCTTCTCCTCCGCTCGAGTCAACTCGTCAATGTATATCAGTGTGTCTTCATACGAGTCAGTGTATTTATACCAGTTAGGGTATTCATACCAGTCAGTGTATCGAAGTGTGTATCCATACCAGTCAGGGTATTCATACCAATCAGTGTATGTCAGTGTGTATTCATACCAGTTAGCGTATTTTATACCAGTTAGGGTATTCATACCAATCAGCGTATAGAAGTGTGTTTGGATTATTTTGGCTTCGTTTTCAGTTTTATTTTTCAGGTCAGTGTGGATCAATGTCCAATTCAGAGTTCAAATTTCAATCAATCTCAAAATCGATGAAACAAAAATATTTTCCAACTCAAAGTGATATGCCAGTCACACCATTGGATACAAAATCGAAACTTTTTATTACAGTCAGGGGAGGACATCCCCGATTACAGAGACTCCAAAAAAAAAGAAAAAAAAAAGAAAACAAAAACAAAAACAAATAAAGAAAAAAACAAATAAAAAAGGAAAAAAAACAGAAAATACAAAAAAAAATAAAAAGAAGAAAACCAGAAATAAAAAAAAAAAAAAAAAAAAACAGAAAGAAAAGAAAGGGGAAGGATCTTCTTCTTCTCCGCCGATGCCGGCCACCCACGGACTTCACTTACTCGGCTCTCCCGTCGCCGAGTTCTTCCTCTTTTTATCGTCAACCTTCGAAGGCCCTTCTCCAGTACTTCCACCAAGGACGACCACAGTGTTTCCGCCGACAGAGTCGGCTCCCTGCCGACCATCAAAGGCGATGAACGAAGATGCCCCAAATCGGGCCATAGAGGTGGAGTGCCTTTTTAGCTCCTTGTTTTCAGCCTTCAGGGCACAAATCTCTACCCGTGCATCTCTGTACATGCACTGGAGTAGAGACAGTTGGGCGTTGACCTGGTATACCTCACACGCCTTGTTTTGCAGACGGTGAGACAGGTTAGTCACCGCCGCCACTGTCTCCATGCAGGACCACAACGTATAGTGGTTGGCCTCGATATCATTTTGAGTAGCCATCACTTGCTCAACTGATAGTGTGGGAAGACTAGGTTGAGTAAGAGCAGGGGCACTTGGCCCAGAAGAGCTCGATGCATTATTAAGATCCGGAAAGAGAGAGAAGGGGCGAGATGAAGCCATGAGGAAATAAGGGAATCACAGAAGAATGGCAGAACGTAGATGAGGAAAATAAGGAGGAGGAGGAAGACGGAAAAGTGATGAAGAAGAAACAAAAGAAGAGAGTCGGAAGAGTAATGGAGAAGGAGAAGGAGAAGAGAAAAGAAGAGAATGGTTTAGAAGAAGAAGACGGATACTGAAGAGAAGAAGAAGACGAGAGAGAAAAGACAAAGAGAGGGAGAGGGTCGAGGTGAGCGTCGATCGAGGGGCTGCTTTTGTCGGCCATCGACGCAAAAGCTGGGCCTCGTGTCAAACGCGTGTATCAAAAGAGAGAGAGACGCGGAGAGTTGTGTATGCATATATGTATATATATTGTATAGCTATGTAATATAGATATTTGTTTGAACATTTTGGTCATATGAGTGGCTTGGGTTCAGTGGCGTGACTCAATGGTTGAAGCTGAAGGCTGAGTCCGAGGTCAGGGGTTCGAACCCCGCATCGAGTCTTTCTTTGTTTTGTTTTTGTTTTGTCCACCTATATATAGATATATATAGTTGTTTGAATTGTTTCTGTCACAGGAGTGGTTTGGGTTCAGTGATTTCGCCCAGTGAGTTAAGGATTGAAAGGCTGAGCCCGAGGTCAGGGGTTCGAACCCCACATCGAGTTTGTCTTTGTTTTGTTTTCATTTTGGTTTTGATGTATATATGTCTTGTGTACCTATATATATATATATATTTGTTTGAATTGTTTCTGTCACCCGAGTGGCTTGGGTTCGATGGTTAGGCCAGTGGTTGAAGAGTGAGAGGCTGAGCCTGAGGTCAGGGGTTCGAACCCCACATTGAGTGTTTCTTTTGATTTGTTTGTATATATGTCTTGTATAGTATATATATATTTGTTTGTATATTTTGTCACAAGAGTGATGTGGCTCAGTGGTTAAGGACTCGGAGGCCGAGCTTGAGGTCAGGGGTTCGACACCCCGTGTCCCATGTCCATTCATTTTGTGTTTTTCCTTTCTGTGTGTTTTGCGTGCGTGTGCTGACGTCAGCAAACAGAATATGCCTTCTCAGTAACGGCATCTTCCCACTGACGGTAGCAAACAGAATATTCCCCACCTGTGTAGATCTCCGTATACGTATCTGTGTATATATCGGTATATGTTTGTGTATAGGTCCGTATATGTCTGTGTCGTATATATATGTATATATACTGTATATGTCTGTGTATATATCGGTATATATCTGTCTGTATGTTGTCTGTATATGTACATATCTGTGTGTATTTATATGTAAATATTTGTGTATTATCTTGGTTGTGTTTGCAATGAGTTCCTAGGAGACCAACTGCGACGGTGAAAACTAGAGTTCGAATGGCCGAGGCCTAGAACGCAAAAGGTTTGGAATTTCCGAGACTAAAGCCTGGTTTAAATACCCAGGGGTGTATCCCCGGCTTGAAATCTGTATGGTAGCCCCATAAGTTGAGCTAGCTTGTATGCGCCTCAACTCTGGATACTAAACCAACCTAGTCTGTCACCCCGTTGGAGAATAGGGAAAGTTGTGAATATGATCAGGAAGTAAAGCGGCATCCGTGGCCATTCAATCGATTAAAAAATAGCAAGTGTGCTTGTTGTTCTTTTCCGGGTCTAGGAGACCTTAAATCCTCTGAAGGTGCAAGTCCTTTGGTGTTTGTCGTGCCCAAACGACTTTCTTGGTCTAGGAGACCTTAAATCCTCTAAAGGTGCAATTCCTTTGGTGTTTGTCGTGCCCGAACGACTTCAATTGGTCTGGAATAGTCACCTGACTGTGTTTGTAATGAGTTCCTAGGAGATCAACTGAGACGGTGGAAACTAGAGTTCAAATGGCGATGCCTAGAACGTAAAAGGTTCGGGATTTCCGAGACTAAACTCTGGTTTAAATACCCAGGGGTGTATCCCCGGCTTGAAATCTGTATGGCAGCCCCATAGGTTGAGATAGCTTGTATGCGCCTCAACTCTGGAAACTGAACCAACCTAGTCTGTCACCCTGTTGGAGAATAGGGAAAGTTGCAAACATAGCCAGCATTCCATGACATTGCATTGCATAAATCCACTTTTCAAACCGGCTTCACATCAGGCGTATAAGTCCACTTACAAACCGGCTTCGCGTCAGGCGTATAAGTCCACTTACAAACCGGCTTCGCGTCAGGCATATAAGTCCAACTTTCAAACCGGCTTCGCGTCAGGCGTATAAGTCCACTTACAAACTGGCTTCGCGTCAGGCATATAAGTCCAGCTTTCAAACCGGCTTCGCGTCAGGCGTATAAGTCCACTTCCAAACCGGCTTCGCGTCAGGCGTATAAGTCCAACTTTCAAACCGGCTTCGCGTCAGGCGTATAAGTCCACTTACAAACCGGCTTCGCGTCAGGCGTATAAGTCCACTTACAAACCGGCTTCGCGTCAGGCGTATAAGTCCAACTTTCAAACCGGCTTCGCGTCAGGCGTATAAGTCCACTTACAAACCGGCTTCGCGTCAGGCGTATAAGTCCAACTTTCAAACCAGCTTCGCGTCAGGCGTATAAGTCCACTTACAAACCGGCTTCGCGTCAGGCGTATAAGTCCAACTTGCAAACCGGCTTCGCGTCAGGCGTATAAGTCCACTTACGAACCGGCTTCGCGTCAGGCGTATAAGTCCAACTTTCAAACCGGCTTCGCGTCAGGCGTATAAGTCTACTTACAAACCAGCTTTGCGTCAAGCGTATAAGTCCAATTTTCAAACCGGCTTCGCGTAAGGCGTATAAGTCCAATTTTCAAACCGGCTTCGCGTAAGGCGTATAAGTCCAATTACAAACCGGCTTCGCGTCAGGCGTATAAGTCCAATTACAAACCGGCTTCGCGTCAGGCGTATAAGTCCAATTACAAACCGGCTTCGCGTAAGGCGTATAAGTCCAATTACAAACTGGCTTCGCGTAAGGCGTATAAGTCCAATTTTCAAACTGGCTTCGCGTAAGGCGTATAAGTCCATCGGCTTTGCGTCAGGCGTATAAGTCCAATTACAAACCGGCTTCGTGTCAGGCGTATAAGTCCACTTACAAACCGGCTTCGCGTAAGGCGTATAAGTCCACTTACAAACTGGCTTCGCGTCAGGCGTATAAGTCCACTTACAAACCGGCTTCGCGTAAGGCGTATAAGTCCACTTACAAACCGACTTCGCGTCAGGCGTATAAGTCCACTTTTCAAACCGGCTTCGCGTCAGGGGTATAAGTCCACTTACAAACCGGCTTCGCGTCAGGCGTATAAGTCCACTTTTCAAACCGGCTTCGCGTCAGGCGTATAAGTCCAATTACAAACAAGCTTCGCGTCAGGCGTATAAGTCCACTTTTCAAACCGGCTTCGCGTCAGGCGTATAAGTCCACTTACAAACCGGCTTCGCGTCAGGCGTATAAGTCCAATTACAAACCGGCTTCGCGTCAGGCGTATAAGTCCACTTACAAATCGGCTTCGCGTCAGGCGTATAAGTCCACTTACAAACCGGCTTCGCGTCAGGCGTATAAGTCCAATTACAAACAGGCTTCGCGTCAGGCGTATAAGTCCACTTTTCAAACCGGCTTCGCGTCAGGCGTATAAGTCCACTTACAAACCGGCTTCGCGTCTGGCGTATAAGTCCAATTACAAACCGGCTTCGCGTTAGGCGTATAAGTCCACTTACAAACTGGCTTCGCGTCAGGCGTATAAGTCCACTTACAAACCGGCTTCGCGTATGGCGTATAAGTCCACCGGCTTCGCGTATGGCGTATAAGTCCACCGGCTTCGCGTCAGGCGTATAAGTCCACTTACAAACCGGCTTCGCGTCAGGCGTATAAGTCCACTTACAAACCGGCTTCGCGTCAGGCGTATAAGTCCAATTACAAACAGGCTTCGCGTCAGGCGTATAAGTCCACTTTTCAAACCGGCTTCGCGTCAGGCGTATAAGTCCACTTACAAACCGGGTTCGCGTCAGGCGTATAAGTCCAATTAGAAACCGGCTTCGCGTCAGGCGTATAAGTCCACTTTCAAACCGGCTTCGCGTCAGGCGTGTAAGTCCAATTTTCAAACCGGCTTCGCGTAAGGCGTATAAGTCCAATTTTCAAACCGGCATCACATAGTGTATAAGTCCAATTACAGACCGGCTTCGCGTAGCGTATAAGTCCAATTTTCAGACCGGCTTCGCGTAAGCGTATAAGTCCAACTTTCAAACCGGCTTCGCGTCAGGCGTATAAGTCCAACTTTCAAACCGGCTTCGCGTCAGGCGTATAAGTCCACTTGCAAACCGGCTTCGCGTAAGGCGTATAAGTCCAACTTTCAAACCGGCTTCGCCTAGCGTATAAGTCCAATTTCAAAATCTTCTTGCATATCATTTGCATCTTGCCCCTGAACTACGCTTGTTTGATTCCTTGCAAAGGGATACGTAGGCAACCTTCGGGTTCAACCACATGCATTGCATTTTGTGTGATTGCCCAAGTCTTACGGCCATGTCAAAAGGGTCATCTTCTGGCTTTGACAGTCACTCACGTCACTTCATGAGTTCGAGCTCTGTCAAAGAGGGGCAACTGTAGACACCCCATTTTGACCGGCCCTAAGACTTGGGCATTTTATTTTGACCACCCTCACCAAAAAAAAATCAAATTGAAATTTAATTCGAAACTCACATTATTTTGGTCAAATTAAAATATTTTTATTTGAATTTATAATTTTATATAATTTTATATAATTTTGTGTGTGTTTGTACAAAGTTTTAGGTGTGTTTATATAAATTGGCATGTGATATTTTATAAATAAAAAAAATATATGATAAAAACAAAAAAATGAAAAAATAGAAAAAAAGAAAAGAAAAGGGGGAGATATGATCATGTTTGTGTGGTGGGTGGGAGGATGATAACATAAAAAAAAATGAAATGAAGAAAAGAAATGGGAGCCGTGGCTGGTGGTGGTGGAATCATGAATTGGGACAAGAGAATGAAAAGAAAAAAGACACACATGGAGGTGGTGGAGAATACACATGGAGGTGGTGGAAAAAGATTTGGTTAAAGGAGAATAAAACACAATGAGAGGATTCTTTGGTTGGGGGGTCTATAAAAAAGAAAAAAAATAAACACACTCATGATATCCAGCACAGAGATGCACGGCACACTTGGAGAGAGGCATCTAATGGCTCTCTCTGGTGAATAAAAAAGGGAGGGATACACTAAGTGAGGGGGAGATACATACGGGTGAAGAGAGGAGACCATGACTGACTCATCATCAGCTCTCTCTCTCTTTCTTTCTCCCTCTCTCGGCTTGAGGAGAGGGGGGAGAAGACACCACACACCCAGCTCTCTCTCTCTAGAGACCACGCCACTCACACACTCACATACATCAGATACTCACACCCATGACACACCCACACACGGCACAAGGATCACACACTCAAACTCTCTCTCTCGGGGCTCTCTACACGGACAGCAGCTGGGGCTAACAGAACACACACAGACACATGGGTAGAGAGAGAGGGGAAGGGTGGTGAAACACACACCCACGGTGGTGACACACACATGCATACACAGCACACATCCAGCACACACGACACCCACATGAAGAGGCACACACACACATTGGTATAGACACCATACACCATACACTGATAACACACAGACACCCAGGGACACGGGCACCTCACACGACATACACACACTAGATACATACACTAGACACACAGACATAGAGACACACGGTGAGGGGGAGGAAAACACACAGTAAGACAGCAAACTGAGACACACACGGGAAGGAGGAGGAGGGACCTTTACAGCCACAAACACACACACTCCACACACCCACAAAACCCAGCAGCACACCCATGCACACCTACACACAGACTCTCATCTCTCTCTCGGGGGACCTGTCTCTCTCTCTCATGGTCTCTTTTACGTGATCGTGATGCCCAACAAGAAAAACCCAGAAGAGCTACGGGGGAGGATGGATAGACAGACCACGGTTAGAGAGAGGGGACACCACTTGCACACACAAGCACAAACCTCTCTCTTCTCTCTCTAAACACCCACATGCACACACAAGCACGGGGCTCCCTCTCTCTCTCTCTAAATTGAACACCCACGGGAGAGGGAGAGGAGACCCGGTGCACAACTCTCTAACAGAGCTCTCTCTCAACCTCTCGGCATCTCACTCACTCTCTTGTCACACACACACCCAGCACACAGACTAGACTCACGGCAGCACCCAGACAACCACAACACACATCCAACACTCTCACACACCATACCCAGTACATGCACAACCCAGCCCTCTCTCTTCTCTCTCTAACACGCAACCATAAACCCACCCATGCATGACACTCACGCACCCATGCATGACACACACACACTCACCTCTCTCTCTCGTGGGTTTGATAGTGACTTGAACAACAAAACCAACCTTTCTCCCTCTCGGCAACTCTCTCTCTTCCAGCTCTCTCTCTCTCTCTATGACTCTCTCTCTCTGGGTCTTTGATCTCTCTCTCTCTGATCTCTCTCTCCTCACGGATGGTAACAAATCTCCCTCACGGATGGTAACAAAAGAATTTCAGGGAGAGCTTTGGTTGTTGGGTTCGGTGGGGAGCATGAGAGGGTGAGGGAGTGAGGGTTTGAGGCCAACATATGTAAGAACACCATCCTTCCATCCATGGCGATCTAAGAGAATAGCTATATAGAGAGTGAAGACCAAACCGTGAGCTCCCGAAGTTGATTTAGTGGTTACTGGAATTACAGGGATGGACATGGACTACCAAACTTGAGTTGGTTTCACATTGATTATCAGTATGGGCTTCAAGGCTTGAGTTGGTTTTGCTTGGGCTTCAAGGAAGTAGATTCAATTTGTGGGTTAATATACAGGGCTTGAGTTAGTTTTACATGGGCTTCAAGTGGGCTCATTTTGTGGGCTTAATATGGGTTTTATCAGTAGGTGCTTAGTTATACAGGGTGTGTCCCTGCTTCATTTTATTTTTATTTTTATTTTATTTATTTTTTTTTTTTGAGTGTTTGTGAGGATTTTATTTTTCATCCCTTCTCTCTCTCATCGGATCTGTAATATTCAAGTGTTGTAATAATTCCCCCACCCCGCTTCTTTCTATCCCATTCTTTAATCGCTTTCCCTAACTGTGTGTATGTATATATCTGACATGCCATGCATATCCCTGCTTTACATCCATGATCCATGCATAAGATTTGGCTAAATTTGCATCTTTATGCTTCAATTGATTATCCCATGATTCTGTGTGCTATCGGATGTCTTGAGATGATTCACCTGCCATATTCTAGAAGCCAAATCTTTAGTGCATCTCATGAGTGAATTGCATTAGGATTCTGTATATAAGATCATGCATATTTTACTAACTTTTGTTTTGTAGTTGTTCGAGGGACGTCGGTCAATCTGTGAGTTTTTATGCTTTAGCATCCCATTTGTGTGTAATTTTCTTATTATGTTTAGCATCCTACCATGTGGCTATTTGCTTAAGTGATAAACTGTTTGAATGCCTGTGGATGAAGGCTTGTTGCTTGAATTGGAATGATTCAACGAATGTACGTTTAAGCCCACTTTGTAGTGACAAATTCACAAACTTTAAGCCCACTTGATGGTGGCAAAATCAAACCGTTTTCAAAACAAACATGAGATTGAATTGTTCCAATTTGAGCAAACTAGTCTATACTTGTATGCTTCACATAGTAAATTTTAGGATTTACTAAAATAATCAGAACATAAACATATAAAGAAAATAAAAGTCATATCATTTAGTAGAGGCCGATCTTTTGATCGGGTGAGCGGGGGTGCTCATTATTGACCTTCCCCTCTCATGCCTAAGGTTCCGAGCCAAGCATCCCTGGTTTCGACGAACAGTGGCCTTTGGCACCGAGTCATGGGTTTCCTAATTTCCCAAAATATTAGGTGGCGACTCTGAGATCTGATGACGCAGTCCATTTTTGACAAAATTGCAATAAAATGGATTTTCAATAAAAGTTGCCAAATCTGGACTCTCATCTACATTTCACATTACACTCGTGAAACTTGAGATCAAAGAGATCTCGGGAGTCCGAACTGTTTAACGCGCGCGGGTACCCCCCGGGCATGTTACACATACCATTTCTCATGCATTACGGTTCGAACACTCGAACACCTATACGGATTCTCCTACACTGTGGCGGATATGTAAATGCGGGGTTTACTTACCATTTCTCATGCATTACGGTTCGAACACTCGAACACCTATACGGATTCTCCTGCACAGTGGTAGATATGTAAATACGACGTTTACTTACCATTTCTCACGCATTACGGTTCGAACACTTGAACACCTATACGGATTCTCCTGCACAGTGGCAGATATGTAAATACGGCGTTTACTTACCGTTTCTCATGCATTACGGTTCAACACTCGAACACCTATACGGATTCTCCTGCACAATGGAAGATATGTAAATACGGCGTTACTTACCATTTCTCGTTCATTAGGGTTCGAACACTCGAATACCATTACGGATTCTCCTGCACAATGGCAGCTATGTAAATACGGCGTTTACTTACCATTTCTCGTGCATTAGGGTTCGAACACTCGAACACCTATACGGATTCTCCTGCACAGTGGCTGAGTTGTAAATACGGTGTTTACTTACCATTTCTCACGCATTACGGTTCGAACATTCGAACACCTATACGGATTCTCTTGCACAATGACAGATATGTAAATACGGCGTTTCCTTACCATTTCTCATGCATTACGGTTCGAACACTCGAACACCTATACGGATTCTCCTGCACAGTGATAGATATGTAAATACGGCGTTTACATACCATTTCTCAGGCATTACGGTTCGAACACTCGAACACCTATACGGATTCTCCTACACAGTGGCAGACATGTAAATACGGTGTTTACTTACCATTTCCCACGCATTACGGTCGAACACTTCGAACACCTATACGGATTCTCCGGCACAGTGGCAGATATGTAAATACGTCGTCTACATTCCATTTCTCACGCATTACGGATCGAACACTCGATCACCTATACGGATTCTCCTGCACAGTGGCAGATATGTAAATACGGCGTTTACTTACCATTTCTCATGCATTAGGGTTCGAACACACGAACACCTATACGGATTCTCCTGCACAATGGCAGATATGTAAATACGGTGTTTACTTACCATTTCTCATGCATTACGGTTAGAACACTCGAACACCTATACGGATACTCCTGCATAGTGGCAGATATGTAAATACGGTGTTTACTTACCATTTCTCAAGCATTACGGTTCGAACAGTCGAACACCTATACAGATTCTCCTCCACAGTGGCAGATATGTAAATACGACGTTTACTTGCTATTTCTCACGCATTACGGCTCGAACACTCGAACACCCTATAACGGATTCTCTAGCACAGTGGCAGATATGTAAATACGTCGTTTACTTACCATTTCTCTTGCATTACGGTTCGACCACTCGAACAACTATACGGATTCTCCTGCACAGTGACAGATATGTAAATACGGCGTTTACTTACCATTTCTCATGCACTACGGTTCGAACACTCAAACACATATACGGATTCCCCTGCACAGTGACAGATATGTAAATACGGCGTTTACTTACCATTTCTCATGCATTACGGTTCGAACAGTCGAACACCTATACAGATTCTCCTCCACAGTGGCAGATATGTAAATACGACGTTTACTTGCTATTTCTCACGCATTACGGTTCGAACACTCGAACACCTATACGGATTCTCTAGCACAGTGGCAGATATGTAAATACGTCGTTTACTTACCATTTCTCTTGCATTACGGTTCGACCACTCGAACAACTATACGGATTCTCCTGCACAGTGACAGATATGTAAATACGGCGTTTACATACCATTTCTCATGCACTACGGTTCGAACACTCAAACACATATACGGATTCTCCTGCACAGTGACAGATAGTTAAATACGGCGTTTACTTACCATTTCTCATGCATTATGGTTCGAACACTCGAACACCTATACGGATTCTCCTGCATAGTGGTATATATGTAAATACGGCATTTGCATACCATTTCTCATGCATTACGGTTAGAACACTCGAACACCTATACGGATTCTCGTACACTGTGGCGGATATGTAAATGCGGGGTTTACTTACCATTTCTCATGCATTACGGTTCGAACACTCGAACACCTATACGGATTCTCCTGCACAGTGGTAGATATGTAAATACGATGTTTACTGACCATTTCTCACGCATTACGGTTCGAACACTTGAACACCTATACGGATTCTCCTGCACAGTGGCAGATATGTAAATACGGCGTAACATACTAGTTTTCGTGCATTAGGGTTCGAACACTCGAACACCAATACGGATTCTCCTGCACAATGGCAGATATGTAAATACGGCGTTTACTTACCATTTCTCGTGCATTAGGGTTCGAACACTCGAACACCTATACGGATTCTCCTGCACAGTGGCTGAGTTGTAAATACGGTGTTTACTTACCATTTCTCACGCATTACGGTTCGAACATTCGAACACCTATACGGATTCTCCTGCACAATGACAGATATGTAAATACGGCGTTTACTTACCATTTCTCATGCATTACGGTTCGAACACTCGAACACCTATACGGATTCTCCTGCACAGTGACAGATATGTAAATACGGCGTTTACATACCATTTCTCATGCATTACGGTTTGAACACTCGAACACCTATACGGATTCTCCTGCACAGTGGTAGACATGTAAATACGGTGTTTACTTACCATTTCCCACGCATTACAGTTCGAACACTCGAACACCTATACGGATTCTCCTGCACACTGGCAGATATGTAAATACGTCGTCTACTTGCCATTTCTCACGCATTACGGATCGAAAACTCGATCACCTATACGGATTCTCCTGCACAGTGGCAGATATGTAAATACGGCGTTTACTTACTATTTCTCATGCATTAGTGTTCGAACACACGAACACCTATACGGATTCTCCTGCACAATGGCAGATATGTAAACACGGTGTTTACTTACCATTTCTCATGCATTACGGTTCGAACACTCGAACACCTATACGGATACTCCTGCATAGTGGCAGATATGTAAATACTGTGTTTACTTACCATTTCTTCGGCATTACGATTCGAACAGTCGAACACCTATACGGATTCTCCTCCACAGTGGCAGATATGTAAATACGGCGTTTACTTTCCATTTCTCATGCATTACGGTTCGAACACTCGAACAGCTATACGGATTCTCCAGCACAGTGGCAGATATGTAAATACGTCGTTTACTTACCATTTCTCATGCATTACGGTTCGAACACACGATCAACTATACGGATTCTCCTGCACAGTGACAGATATGTAAATACGACGTTTACTTACCATTTCTCATGCATTACGGTTCGAACACTTGAACACCTATACGGATTCTCCTGCACAGTGGTAGATATGTAAATACGGCGTTTGCATACCATTTCTCATGCATTACGGTTCGAACACTCGAACACCTATACGGATTCTCCTACACTGTGGCGGATATGTAAATACGGGGTTTACTTACCATTTCTCATGCATTACGGTTCGAACACTCGAACACCTATACGGATTCTCCTGCACAGTGGTAGATATGTAAATACGACGTTTACTTACCATTTCTCACGCATTACGGTTCGAACACTTGAACACCTATACGGATTCTCCTGCACAGTGGCAGATATGTAAATACGGCGTTACTTACCATTTCTCGTGCAGTAGGGTTCGAACACTCGAACACCAATACGGATTCTCCTGCACAATGGCAGATATGTAAATACGTCGTCTACTTTCCATTTCTCACGCATTACGGATCGAAAACTCGATCACCTATACGGATTCTCCTGCACAGTGGCTGATATGTAAATACGGCGTTTACTTACTATTTCTCATGCATTAGTGTTCGAACACACGAACACCTATACGGATTCTCCTGCACAATGGCAGATATGTAAACACGGTGTTTACTTACCATTTCTCATGCATTACGGTTCGAACACTCGAACACCTATACGGATACTCCTGCATAGTGGCAGATATGTAAATACCGTGTTTACTTACCATTTCTCCGGCATTACGATTCGAACAGTCGAACACCTATACGGATTCTCCTCCACAGTGGCAGATATGTAAATACGGCGTTTACTTTCCATTTCTCATGCATTACGGTTCGAACACTCGAACACCTATACGGATTCTCCAGCACAGTGGCAGATATGTAAATACGTCGTTTACTTACCATTTCTCATGCATTACGGTTCGAACACACGATCAACTATACGGATTCTCCTGCACAGTGACAGATATGTAAATACGACGTTTACTTACCATTTCTCATGCATTACGGTTCGAACACTCGAACACCTATACGGATTCTCCTGCACAGTGGTAGATATGTAAATACGGCGTTTGCATACCATTTCTCATGCATTACGGTTCGAACACGCGAACACCTATACGGATTCTCCTACACTGTGGCGGATATGTAAACACGGGGTTTACTTACCATTTCTCATGCATTACGGTTCGAACACTCAAACACCTATATGGATTCTCCTGCACAGTGGTAGATATGTAAATACGACGTTTACTTACCATTTCTCATGCATTACGGTTCGAACACTCGAACACCTATACGGATTCTCCTGCACAGTGGTAGATATGTAAATACGGCGTTTGCATACCATTTCTCATGCATTACGGTTCGACCACTCGAACAACTATGCGGATTCTCCTGCACAGTGACAGATATGTAAATACGGCGTTTACTTACCATTTCTCATGCACTACGGTTCGAACACTCAAACACATATACGGATTCTCCTGCACAGTGACAGATATGTAAATACGGCGTTTACTTACCATTTCTCATGCATTACGGTTCGACCACTCGAACACCTATACGGATTCTCCTGCATAGTGGTATATATGTAAATACGGCATTTGCATACCATTTCTCATGCATTACGGTTAGAACACTCGAACACCTATACGGATTCTCGTACACTGTGGCGGATATGTAAATGCGGGGTTTACTTACCATTTCTCATGCATTACGGTTCGAACACTCGAACACCTATACGGATTCTCCTGCACAGTGGTAGATATGTAAATACGACGTTTACTGACCATTTCTCACGCATTACGGTTCGAACACTTGAACACCTATACGGATTCTCCTGCACAGTGGCAGATATGTAAATATGGCGTAAACATACTAGTTTTCGTGCATTAGGGTTCGAAACTTCGAACACCAATACGGATTCTCCTGCACAATGGCAGATATGTAAATACGGCGTTTACTTACCATTTCTCGTGCACTAGGGTCGAACACTCGAACACCCTAGAACGGATTCTCCTGCACAGTGGCTGAGTTGTAAATACGGTGTTTACTTACCATTTCTCACGCATTGCGGTTCGAACATTCGAACACCTATACGGATTCT
>JAPPVO010004859.1:0-28891 GCA_030407325.1 Camellia japonica
CCAATTATTGGCTTTGAATGGCCGCTGTCTTGCTTGTTCACCCATGCACAAATTCATTCAAAAATTATCTATTTGATCTAGAATACTGTTTATTTGTGTGCCCAATCCAATGATAATTTATTATTTTATTTTTTGAATCGTATATTTATTTAGTTCCTACTAAATCGTCACATTGCCAATAAAAAATTTACAGGAAACAAGATAACATATGGCATGAGATCGTAAATGCACTCTTATGTTTGTTACAAATGCACCAAAGCCACTCTTATGTTTGTTACAAATGCATTGTCTACACATAACATCGTAAATACAACATGATAAAAAATAAATAAATAAAATGATTATTTTAATATTATAATGCTGAAAACACAAATAAACTACAGTTCATCTTGAAAACACCCTAGATAATTAATACGTCATATAAACAACTTCCGTCAATTTTATGCTTTTGATTCTCTTACAAAGTTGCTCTTCTAATACATCATATTAATGATTGTTGCTGAAAACACCATTGTAATAGGAAAGAACAAATGCATAAGAATTATGATGGCGGCTGAAAACACCATGAACAGTGGTTTCTTGGGATACTTACGTGTAGGTCTTAATAAGTGAATTTATTGTCTAATAGGTTTTATGAGAAAAAAAATTCATAAAAAAAAGTCAGTAATTGTAAGTTTTAGTGACAATTTATAAAAATCATGACAAAAAAAAGAATCACTAATTGTCAATTTTTAGCAACATATATAAAAAATTATTACAAAAAAAATTATTTTTAGTGACAATTTTACCAAGACTTATTTTCAATGAGACTTGATGGGAATTAAATTTAACTATTAAGACATATTGATAGTTTAGTTAGTTTTTGTTCTTTCACCACTGTAATAAAATTGATAGATGGTGCTGCTTCATTTCAAAGGTGAACTTTCATTAACCCTAAGTTCACAATTCGGAGACGCAGCTAGCGATAAATTTGTTACCGAAAGTTCTATATCTCTATTCAATTCTCAAATCATTTAATTGTTCATTTTCAATTTCAGGATTTTCCAATTTCAATTTCCTTCAAATTGTTACTAACCAAATCAAAACTTTTTTTCAAATTAAATTAAGAATTAACCAACTACAATAGTCCAAGTAATCCAATAGTTCCTGTGGATATAATACCCGTGGTTGCTATATATACAATTTTAATAGTGTATGAGAAGATTGATTTTGCGACAATCAAATTATAACTAGCACATATACAGAAATATAATTTTTACATAGTTCATTCAAAACTAACACCTACATCCATAGTTGTTAGCGGTTCATTATGGTTAGAAAAGGATACAGAACAAATAGTTGTACGTCAGCTAGAAAGATATGTAATCTCGTATGGTATTTTCATATCATCATATAGCTTCATTAACAAAATAAATATTTGACAAAACAAAATAAAAGATTACAAGAAAACTATTTATACACTTAGATTAATAAAGTTAATAATCCATACGATTAAATAATAATTTAAATTAGTAATTTACGACAGTAATGCTTGTAGTTGACTCATAAATAACATGATGAACACAATCTCTGCCAATTCATCCTGTAATCGGGATAAATATTGAATGTAATAGTGATATTATGTTACGGTATTACCATTCGAGCAAGACAATAGAGCCAAAATTATTTATTGAGAATTTACCCAAAAATATGAATCAATGGTTCAAATTCATTTCACATCTCACACCTCATTAATTTACTATGTGTAATATATGCCTGGGGGTACCCGTGTGCTTTTAAACAATTCGGACCCTCGATTTATTTGATCTAGTCTCACGAGTGCAATGTGAAACATAAATGAGAGTCCATATTTGGCAATTTTTATAGAAAATTCGTTTTATTACAAAATATTTGTCAAAAATGGACTGCATCACCAGATCTTAGAATCGCCACCTAATATTTTGAGAAAATTAAGAAATTCGTGACTCATGCCAAGGTCACAAAACACTCGAATGAAAAACAAAATAGAAGCTTTATGTGTCTTAAGGATCGTCGGAAACTAGTATGCTAAATGCCGGAAGCTTACTTTGTTCCGTCTATCGGAAATTAGCCGGCTGGCCTAGGCTTAACAAAACATATCTTGTTCCAACACTAAGAAAAGAACAAACAAGGAATATGTAAGTGGCTCAACTAATCACTTTCGGTTAGATTACAATAAAACTAATATGAAAACAAAACAAGAAAACAAATATAAGATAGAAAATGCAAGAAAATGAAAGAAATTGAAAATTAACCTTCTAAAGATAGGATGAACTTCTTGATTTCCAAACTTCCTTTTGATCACCCTCAAGGTTGTGAATTATGTTCTCAAGCCTCAATTCAAAAGGTTGAAATTTGAGCTAGAATGATAGTTTTGGACAAGTGTGTTGATCACCCTTTAATCTTCTTCAACTTGGCAACGATTATGCTCTCTTTGATTAAGACTTTAGGACTTGGTTTCAATTAGTTTCTTGAGTGATTTTTTTTTTTGCAAGGGAAGATGAGATGTATAGAGGCTTGGTAACTTCACTAGTTTGGTAAGACAACTCTCTTGTTTTCAAAACATTCTTTTCTTTCTCAAATTCCAACTCAAATTTAACATTCTATCTACACTTCTCTCAAAATCCCTCCCCTCTTTCAAGACTAGAACTCTCATTACATAGGTAATGCAAGTAGGTAATGGTGGAAGACGTGAATGAAGCACTTAGGCAAGATAATGGAACTAATGGAGTACTATGGAGCTAATAAGAGACAAAAGTAGAGCATTATCTCAATGGATGAGGCACAAGTCAATGGAGGATGAGTAGGGCATGCATTTGGTGCAAAAATGGATCAGAAATGGGATAGTTGAGTGCCCCACACACGAAAAAAACGAGCCCACTATTTCATGGTTGCGAGCGCGTTTGGTAAGGTCATGGGCGCGGTTAGCCTAGTAGTGGCTGTGACCAGGCAAGTTGCGGACAAGATGGGAGGAAAAGTCAAGTTAAAAGATATAACTTGAGAAATACAAGACAAAGCGCCTGTTGTGGTAAAATGGTTCAATGTTTCTTCTCAAACAATAGTTCAACGATCCGAATCCCCTAACCCACAAGTTTAATTATTTTTCTTTTGCCAAGCCATTGATGAGCAAGCTAAGTTGCGCCGCCAAGCCGCTGACGTCACCTGACGTCATTGCATGGAATTCAGAGAGAAATTATTCTATGTGACACGGTTAGGTGCAACCGTGTATCTGGACCATCCAATCTATTTTGGCTAATTAAATCTAAGTTATCTAGAGTCCAATCACAATAATCTAATAGTGTTTTTCAACTATTTAGAACATTCCGAACACATCCGTACAGTCAGATTATGCAAATTACACTAGGCCAAAACAGAATTAGGATTGCCAGTAAAGCTCAAATTCCAACTTTTTTACTAATGATTTTGTGAGAAACACATTTCATCGTCGGGTAATCAAAATAAGTGTTCAAGTCTTATGGCCGGTTAAAATGAGGTGTCTACATTATATACCACAAAAACTGATTCTAGGTAAATTATGGGTTCCTAAGTCTGGGTTCATAGCCTTTTTCATCACTATTCAATGAGTATTGTTGATTTACGGTAAGGATTATAATAATGTTAGGTTAGTAGAAAACAAGAGTCCATCCTGTGCAAAATCTATCTTTTATTAATTAAGAAATGTAAATACTAAAAAATTCAACACCCATTGCTTGAGCAATGATTCAAAAATATGAAATAAAAAATATAAGGGTAAATTATAAATATATTTTCTGATATTTATTTAAAATATGAATTACCTTATATTTTAAAAATTACATCTTGCCCTTTCAAATTTTTAATTGGATAACAAATGGTTTCTTTTATTTTTAAATCATTAAGTCACTTAATAGATTTAATGATGTTAAAAATATGTTTTAATAAACAATTCTACTAATTTTATTATAGTAGTTAGGAATTTTAAATTTTGTTAATTTTGTTAAATAATTTTTTTGACAAGAGGGTATTCATAATTTTTAAAATTTTAGGCACGTGCATTGCACGTGTCACATGAATTTTTTTTTATTAATTGTTAATATTGCAGTTATGCGTGTCTATTAAATTACTATTTGATATGTATACAAAGTATGAAGACTTGTATGTGTACATTAATATGTATCCAAAATACAACTAACCAAGAAATGAATACATGATAAATGAGAAATTTTATAAATATAAACATTAATTTATAGTCAGATTGTTGATATCACAATCTTATCTTAAACAATAAACAATAAGCAGGTCCTTTAAATATATAGTATTACACAAATATTTTTCTATCAACTTTCCACTTCAATTTTTCATAATCCGTACCTGTAACATAATTGAATATATGAAATTAATTCACAATTCGCATAATTTTGTTTAATAGTTCATCTCATAATACAAATTTATTGAACCTACTATTGCATATTATTTGCATACTATTGGTATAAGAATGTATTAATATCAATATGTAATATAGTTTTACACATCAAAAGTTATTGAGTCTCGTTTCCTGTGGCATGAATATCTTGTATGATGAAAAATATAACATTAGTCATTAGTATATTTTCATTTATGTAGAAAATATGAAATAGTTTTTTTAAGAAAATTAAATGACATTATAACTTAATATTTCTATCAATATAAGAATTTTATAATTATTTTCACGATATTTATAGATCTATGCTTATAAGTGTTTTTGCAAGGTCACTTTTATGAAACTGTTAAGTTACATAATTTATTATGATATCTGTAAGCAATCAACATATAACAAAAATTGGTCGAAACTTTTTATTTAATGTACTTACTTTTTATATCATTGAGTTGTTGTGGTAATATTTGGGCGTTATTTGATTTTTTTTTTTTTCTTTATACTTTGACTAAAATGTATGCATGAGGTACATTGTTTTTCTTGAACTTCATAACAAATAGGACAATTTCTGCTCCAGTTCATCTAACTTTGCTTAGAAAGCATGTTGCAATAGATCTTTTTGTTTCACCATCTTCTAATTTTTCTTTTTGCTCATCATTATAACCCATTGTAATAAAAATATTTTGATGAGTAAGAGTTTGAGGAGATATCCTATTGTTATGAATTTCAAAATCAATTTTTCCTCAATGATGTGATTTTTTATGTGAGGGAATATCATATTGTTATAATTTATGTATGTATGATTTTTTAATTAGATTATTGAATTTACATAAAAATTGAAAATAATTTGTCAATAAGTTGTATAAAATTAGAAATTACTGAAGAAATATTTAAAAAATGAGAAGTTTATAGTTTTTGGTTTGTTTTTTCAAACTTTTGTTTTGAATTTTTTGATTTTCATATATATATATATATATATATATTTAACTTTGACATTGTTTTTTTTAATAACTTTTTTATTTTCTTTTTAGATTCACTTAATTTGATACTTTTTTATTTTTTAATTTTACTTTTAGATTTAGATTCTCTTAATTTAAATACACTTAAAAATAATGTGTTTTCTGCTCTTTTTGAAAACAAAATATTAATATTAAATCATAATAATAATAACAACAACAATAACAACAATATATATATAATAATAAATCAGTACACGTTTGAATTTATAAAAAAAATTTACTAATATTTTACTTTTTAATTCTATTTGGATTATTAGATATTAGATTTTCATGTAAAAGTATAATTTAAATATAAAATATGAGGAAATTCCAATATTTTTAATTACCAAAACTGAGAAAATATAAAAAATTGAAAATTGAAAAACATATTTAAAAAATAAAACCAATGAAAGTGATTCTTGTTTAGAATTTTGACACTATACCTTATTAAAGTACCATGTAAAATATTACAGTTCATAAAATATAATTTAAACAAAAAGAAATAAGAAAGATTAATTATTTTTTATTTTTCAATCATCATCAATGTAAAACATAGGGAGAGAGCCTTTTTTTTTTTTTTTTTTTTTTAAATAAGAATGGAAATGGTTTGTTTATATAGGATTTTTGAAAGCAAATATATCGTTTTTTAGTGTTCAACTCCAAAAATAAAGAGATAATTGTTTTATATAGAACTTTTCATGACTAACAGATTTGAAAGCGTAAAATTGGTATTTAAAAAAAATAAAAAAAAGGTAAGTTCTTCACACTTTTATAATAGTAGCAGATAAATAAATAGAGAACAATTTGAAATTTTAAGCAAATTTGAGAGGAGGAAACAAACAATATATAATGTGAGTGTTTGGGAAGTTGCTATTTTAGTAGGCTATTTTAGTTTTTAGCTATTTTAGGAAGCTAAAATTTTTGTATTTGAGAAGATAGTTGGATTTTTTTATAGTTGGATGTGATATTTGTGAGAGAAAAAGTGAAATGATTATGAATTTGATATGATATTTTATCTTATTAGCTATTTTCACATATTTTGTCTTTTAATGCTATTTTAACCAAAAAAAATTAAAAAAATTTGTTTCCAAACACCCCCAATAGTTCATGTTTGATTTTGCACATGAGCCCAACCTAGTCCACATGAAGAAAACAAATCCAAAAAGTGCCCAAGACAAGCCCAGATTGAAAGCCAAGCCCACCAGGAAGCCAATGGGATTGTTTTGAGAAAATTATCAATAAGTTCCGTTTAATTCCCAAGATTATAAGGTGGATAATGAAGTCCTATTTTTGATAATTTATTCCTAAAAAAATTATTTTCTATAATGATATGTTTTCCACCAATTAAAAAAATTCTATTAAATATGCATAAGATCCTTCATTTTTACTATACTTTGAAAATATATGATTTTTTCATTGTATTATTTTTCAAATTTTTTAATGAAATTAGGCAGCTTTTGAATTTTGTTATCAAATATATATTTTATATTGAAATTTAAAATTAATTTGCAAGTAAACTAAAATTATATAATTGTTATTCATATTTTAGTAAGATGGATAAAAATGAAATAAAACATATCATGGCAATTTAAAATTAGAATCAAGAGATTACTTGTAGATTCAAAAATTTATTAAAAAAAAGAAAAAAGAAAGAAAGAGCGGAGTCATGGCTATGAGGACGAGTTTTGAAAGAAAAGGATAATTTAATCATTTGGGATAGAATTATTCTTATATGAAACAAAATAAGTTCTTTCAGGTAAAGTTCAGGAAGTGAACTGAATTTATATTTCAAAGTCTCAAATTTATTACCCGAATAATTTGCTAAAATTTTCTTTCATAATTGAGAGTTCTGTTGTGTATATGGCGGATGGCCCGGAATTAAATATTTTTATTTTATTCTTTATTTTTTATTAATTAATAAGAGAGTAATTATAAATAAAAAAAATATTACATCAAACAAATCAGCCCAATAATAGCTAAAAAGCTAACAATCACCTAGCATAACTACCAATTTTCAAGCCTAAACCTAAGCCCAAGCCAAACAACTACTATTAACTACATATAACTATCATAATATGAGAGAAGTAAATACCACAAAAAATTCGAACTCCTCCGTAGGAGTTGAACACACAATGTGGTGCTACACAACCACTATGCAAAAGACCCTGTTTTGAGGATAGCCCAAATTGGGCAATTCTTATTTTGTAGGCTAATGTATCTTCTATACCTGTTGAATAAATATCATAATTTAACCATTAAAATCCAGATTTCAATATATCCAAAATTAAATACTAGAGTCTTGAATAGATTGTGCCTAGAAAGATAATTTGTAGTGAACTTAATCTGATTCCCAAAGTTTAACAAATGTCATAACTTTAATCTTATTCCCAATTTTAATTAGTAATGAACTTAATCAACACAAATAATCAGCACAATATAAGATATAGGCGCAACGGGCCCATTATTGGGGCTTGTGGACCAAGACATGCAACTTATAGATGGGCCTCCAGCGGATGCTATTGTGGGCTTTGAGTTGAGTATGGTAAATAATAGAAGTGATACTCCCTTGGATGGGCTAGGCTTGGAGAAAGCTAGTAGTGTAAGTGCTGTGGATGGGGCTTTGTCCACTAATGCTGAGATGGATGGTGCTCATGTTTTGAGTCTGAATACAAAGAAATCAAAGAATTGTAAGAGGTCAGCACGGGAGGGATGTGGCCAGGGGGTGCCTTAGCTAACTGTGGGATCTAAACGTAAAGGGGAATTCAGTACATCTGGGCTGAAGGAAGATGAGATTGTGTTGGGAAAGAAGTCAAAGTGGTTATCGAAGTGGTGGCAGATGATTTGGATCAACAATCAATTGTGGTGGCTGCGGTGTAGCCCCGCCAAGCCCAATGAGCTGCTTAAGTTAGAACTGCGATGGGCTTGGGAACTCGTGGACAGTTCGAGATCTTCAGCGGATGATGAAGATAAAAGATCCTAGTTTGGTGTTCCAAATGGAAACCATTTGTGATTCGAAGCGAATTGAATGGTTGCAATGCAAGTAGGGCTTGTCTGGGGCCTTTTTGATGAGTTGAATTGGGAGATCAAAAGGTTTGGCACTATTATGGAAAGATAATATTCAAGTGTCCATAAAAAGCTACTCATGTGGCCATATAGATGCTGTGGTGAACTCTGGGATTGGGTTGGCTCCATGGCGATTCACTAGGTTTTATGGCAATCCAGATGGGTCTCAGAGGAAGGCCTCTTGGAGCTTGATGCGACAGTTGGCAAGTTTGTCGGACCTAGCTTGGATGATCGTTGGGGACTTTAATGAACTCTTATTTAGTCATGAGAAAATTGAAATGGATCAATGAAGCCAACATCTAATTGATGCTTTCCACAGCTCGGTGAATGATTGTGGCCTTGTTGATTTGGGGTTTGTAGGCTCTAAGTATACCTGGTGTAATAATAGGCAGGATGGGTTGGTGCGTGAAAGGCTAGATCGAGGTCAAGCTACTGTTGAATGGATGGGAGCTTTAAGTGCTACTGTGTTCCATCTTGTTTGTACGACATCGGACCATGTTCCATTACTGGTTGATATTTTGGGAAATAAGCAGGTTCATCATAATTGAAGGTGGGGTTCTTCGATTTATCGATTTGAGGCCATGTGACTCTAGGATGAGGAGTGTGAGGGAATGGTTCGTAACCATTGGTTGATGGATGGAGATCATAATATGAGGGGTTTACGTCGTAATTTAAAGGCTGTACGTATGGGTTTCCTTTCATGGAGTCGAGCAAAATTTGGGGACGTCAATAGGAGAGTTCGAGAAAAGGTGAAGGAGATACAGAACCTTGAAAATGTGGACATCCACTAGTGTGCAGGTGGATAGGAACAAATTACTTACAGAAGTTGATGAACTCCTTGAGCGAGAGGAGGTTTTTTGGTTTCAGTGTGCTTGAGCGAACTGGTTGAGGGATGGGGACCATAACACGGCTTTTTTTCATGCAAAGGCTTCACAGGGGCACAAGAAGAAGCGAATTTTGGGTTTGGAGGATGATCAAGGACGATGGTGCACTACGGAATTGGAGTTGGGAAGAATAGCGGTGGATTATTTTGAGCAATTATTTGCAACCATTGGCCATAATGATGTTGACAGAGTACCTGAGGCAATCACGTCTCGAGTATTGAATGATTTGCAGGCTATGTTAGCTGGAGCTTTTAATACTGATGAGGTATATCAGGCCCTACATCAGATGCACCCTACAAAAGCTCCTGGACCAGATAGGAAACATGCACTTTTTTATCAATGTTTTTGGCCGATAGTTGGGGCTCATGTGACCAAAGCGGTTCTAGGCATCTTGAATGGATCTGATGATGTAGGTGTGATAAATGATACGTTCATAGGCCTTATTCCGAAAGTGAAAGAGGTACGATGGATGATGGAGTTTCGGCCAATTAGCCTTTGTAATGTGATTTACAAGGTTGTAAGGTGTTGGCCAACCGCTTGAAGACGGTTTTACCACTTGTGATCTCACCAAATCAAAGTGCCTTTATTGGGGGGGGGGGGGGATTAATTAGTGATAACGTTCTGATGACATTCGAGTTGTTTTATTTTATGAAAAATAAGTGTTATGGCAATGAGGGTTGTTTTGCACTCAAATTGAGTTGAGTGGGGATTTATTCAAGGGGTTATGGAGCGCATGGGTATGCCAAATCTATTTTTTGCACTTATCATGAGATGTGTTTCAACAGTGTGCTACTTTGTTTTGATCAATGGGCAGCCGACCATAAAGTTTCGTCTGACTAGGGGGACCCGTCAAGGTGACCCATTGTCGCCTTATCTCTTTGTTCTGTGTGCTGAGGGGCTGTCGGCATTAATTAGAAGGGAGGAAGACAGTCATCGTCTTACTGGTGTTGCTATTAGTGCAGGGGGACCTATATCTCATTTATTCTTCGCTAATGATAGTTTGTTTTTTGGAGTGGCTAAACCGGAGGAGATTCTAGTTATTCAAGAGATATTGCAGGAGTATAAACAAGCATCTGGGCAACAAATTAATCTTGATAAATCAGCCATCTATTTTAGTGCCAATGTGGTTAATGAGGTTAGGGAAGGTTTGCATCAAATTCTAAATGTGGGTATCATTGTTAACTTTGGCAACTACCTAGGGCTACCATACCTCATTGGCAGGTCCAAAAAGGTGGTGTTCAATTTTATCAAGGACAAAGTTTGGAAACGGGTTAATAGCTGGAAGGAAAAACATTTTTCGGTCACAGGTCAAGAGGTTATGATAAAAGTTGTAGCTCAGTCCATTCCTACTTATGTTATGTCATGCTTCCAACTCCCAAAAACACTTTGTGTAGAAATTGACTCGATTGTATGTCGGTATTGGTGGGAGCAAAGTGGTGACGAAAGGAAAATTCATTGGACCTCCTGGGAAGCTCTGTGTTGCCAAAATGGGAGGGAGGAATGGGCTTCCAACGTTTGGCAAATTTTAATAGTGCCATGTTGGCGAAACAGGGGTGGAGGCTCCTTAATTTTCCTGACTCATTGTTAGCTCAATTGTTGCGCGCCAAGTACTATCCAACCTCGACTTTTATGGAGGCAAAGTTGGGCCCTCATTTACGTGGAGGAGTATTTTCAAGTCTAGAACCCTTTTGTTGGTAGGTTTACGGTGGCATATTGGGGATGGTCACACCGTTCGAATTTGGGGGGATAAGTGGTTGCCTCGAGGTCATTCTTTTCTTCCAATTTCTTCTCCTACTCTTCATGTTGATTCAAGGGTGCATTTCTTAATGGATTCGGATCGAAAGTGTTGGGATTTGGAAAAGTTACAGGCCCATCTTCTCGATATTGATGTGGAAGTGGTTCAGAGGATACCTATTAGCCCTTATCTTCCCTCAGATAAGTTGATTTGGCATTATACTCGAGATGGGTGCTTCCCTGTTCGGTCGGCTTATCATCTCCAAATAAATCTATCAAGGATGGGGACACATTCGGAATCGTCAAATAAGGTGGAAGCACAACGACAGTTTTGGAAAAGGGTTTGGCATTTACAAGTTCCTAACAAGATTAAGGCTTTTGCGTGGAGGGCATGTTTGAATATTATTTCAACCCGGGACCGATTATGGCAATGACATGTCCCTATTGATCTTGGGTGTGACTGTTGTGACAAAGCTATGGAGACGTTGATACATTATGTTAAGAAGTGTGAGGTGGCACAACAAGTTTGGGCTTTAAGTCCCCTGCCATTGGTTACAGACATTGGATTGGGCTACAAGTTTTATCAATGGACGGTTGAGGTCGAGAAGCAAGTTGATGAGGCGAGTTTTGGGCTATTCTTTGCGTTGTGTTGCAGTTAATAGACTGCCCAAAACCAAGCTATTTTTAATAATGTTCATCAGGTAGCAACGGAGATTGTCCATAAAGTGTGTAATTATATTCAAGAATTATGTCGAGTACAAGTCCGCATACAAGGCCTGTGGGTTTGTGCTAATCCGGAGCAATGGAGGCCACTAGCAGTGGGTGTGCTCAAGATTTACTTTGATGCGGCAACGTTTGCTGAGTTGAAGGCCATTGGGGTGGGTGTGATGGTTCGTGAGGCACACGGGAAGGTTATTGCAGCCATGTCAGAAAGACTTCCTTATTAGGTTGACGCAGATTATGTTGAAGCTTTGGCGGCGGCTAGTGCAATTTCTTTTGGTGCAGAACTAGGCCTGAGTTATATACATTTGGAGGGGGATTCATTGTCAATCATTAAAGCATTCCAATGTGATGACCTTTTGTTGTCCTCTTTTGGACATATTCTCCAAGGGGCTATTAACACAAGTCATTGTTTCACAACTTTTTGCTGCTCACATGTGTTGCGACGTGGTAACAAGACTGCTCATGGGCTAGCTCGTATGGCAGGTCATGTGATTGGGCAGAGAGTTTGCAGGGATGAAGTGCCTGCTGAGATTTTCAGTGTTATTCAGTCTGAATCTTTTTAGTCTTTCGACGTTGTTTTGCCTTTCTAAAAAAATATAAGATATAGACGAAAGATTACAACCAATGATGTAGGTTTATCAATCTCTAATGTCTTGAAGAAGCTCCTCGAGCATAGTTTGACTAAGGGACGTAATTAAAATTTCATTATTAGAGGTACCAAAAAAGGAACAAATTTTTTTCACCATATACACAAACAAACATGTATGTACAATATGTTTTTTAAATATATATACATAGAAAAAAAATTAAATATTATAAAAACAATCTCTAATAGGATGAAGAACTTTTTTGGTGTAAAATATAAAGAGAAGCAAAATGGAACAAAAATAATATATATGCATTTTTATATTAAGAGGTCATTTTATGTATAAAATGATTTATATTTTCTTAATATGCTATGGCATCGGTATTTTCACAAAAACAGGGAGCCGTAGTCTTCTCTTAATTCTATCTCTACTCTAGCCCAATCAGCCTTCTTAATCCACCAGACACCACAGAGTTCCATACCTTTCCAGACGTGCCTGAACGTCCCGGCTCCGCGCGCGAAATCGGCGCGAAATCCATTTTGTTCATTAGCTACTACAGTTCGGACTCAATGTCACGGTTTTGAATCTAATCTCGCAAAGTGCAATGCAAGACCGATAAATCACCAAAGAGTCCAAATCTGGCAAATCGTTTTGGAAAACTGATTTTATAAAGAAGTGCCAAACATGGACTGCTTTGCCAGATACAGAGTCGCCACCTAAATATTTTATTTTGGGGGAAATTTAGGAAACCCTGACTCGTGCCTAAGGCCACGTGTCCGTCATCACCAAAGTTACCTCGGCACGGGAACTTGGGTACGAGAGGGGAAGGTCATGCAATGAGCACCCCCGCTCGCCCGATCAAAGATCGGCTTGTACTAAGCATGATATCTTGTTTTTGAAAATACATGTGTTCTTATTCCGGTTTATTAGCTAGCTTACTATGTGATGCGCATAACACACAAGTATAGATTAGATCGCCTAAGTTGGAACAAAACATCTCATGTTTGTTTGAAAATGGTTTGAAGGTGCTACTCGCAAGTAGGCTAAGACGTGGATTTGCCACCCTCGAGTAGGCTTAGAAAAACATGATTTTGCCACCCTCAAGTGGGCTTAAAACTCGCATTTCGATGAATTGTTCCAATTCAAGTAATCCAACATTCACCCACAGGCATTCAGGCAGTTATATCATATAAGCAGTTAGCCTCATGGCAAGCATGCTATCATGGCAATAACTCACACACATACAAGATGCTAAAGCATAAAAGCTTACCTAGTACTCCAAACCAAAACAAAGAACTAGTTAGTAATCAATGCATGATCCTAGTTTATGTTAAGATGGCTAATGCAACACATGCAAAATGCAACTAGAAATAGGCTCGGCTATCCTAAGATGTTATGTGAAATGCAACACTTAGCATGTATTCAAATTGGTATTCAAATACGATGCAATTAGTATGATGCGCCGAGCCCAGTGCATGCAATACAAATGAATGATGCAAACATGCATAGCATAAGGATGCTAATTAAAATATGACCTAGAACTAACCATCGTAAGCGGTTAAGTAAAAGAGAGAAAGACGTGGGGTTGGAAGACATTCACACACTTATGCACACTTATTACAAAATTCGCCCTCTCGACGGAGGGTCCGAATGAATAATACAAACCAAATAATTAATTAACTACCCTAGCTAATTAATTATTACAAAAATCTTAACTAATTAAGCAATTAATTAAGTTACAAAATAGTTAAAGCAGCCTCAAGAGGAAGGACAAATGCATGCTCAATCGGCTTCGCTCAGAAATCTGTTGCCATGCCTCATGTTGCCTCTGTTTGCATTGTTCTGCACCTCTAAAAATTATGCCAACTTCTGTGATGCTTCTGACCTACCTCATGGACACTCTGAGAGGTCATCGGCCAAGAGGGGTGGCCATCGGCTAGTGGATAATGGTCATCGACCGCTTTTGAGTCCATCGGCCAAAAATATTTAGCCGATCGGCATTGCAGATAGCCGATTGGCCATCTCTTCCTGCAACTGCTCCTTTTGCTGCAGTAGAGTACAAACAGAGGCATGGCAATACATTTGCAAGAAAATGTTGTGCAACTACACCCCTTATCATGTTTGAGACTCAAAGGAGAGTAGTGCTCGACTCTCGAGCCATCAATCACGCATTTCGATGCATGATGGCCAAAGAGGCTGAATTGCACACATCAATATGGAATGAATGCACAAAAACACACAAATGCCTCACACTCTATCATGTTGGATCAAGAGTGTCGGCGACCGAGAATTGAGGCACGTTTCATCACTTCAAGTATGAAACGTCCCTCGTTCCTCATGTTTGGTTTAACACCCAAACCAAACACAATGCAATGCATGCAACATGGAAAAGCTATGCAATGCAACATAAGCATGCCAAATGCAATATGACTCAAACATGCACACAAGGCTAAGGTAACAAGCATGCCAAATGCAATGCAACCTAAATAAGCATGTGACAAAATGCAAACTAGCAAGCATGCAAAAACATGCAAAGATGGACTTAAACCAAAATGGGCAGACCTCAACCATGCCCAAATCAGTGGCCAAGATGCAATGAAAATGAAGACAAAAAGCACATACAAACATGCATACACTTTGGTTCACAAACAAGGCATGAAGATACCAACTCTTAAGAGCACTTAAAGAGTGAAAGGTATGAAATTAAGCATGGAATGATGCCAAATCAACCAAGCAAAACAAGTATAGCATGCAAGAAAGCTCAAAGCTTGAAGATAGCAAAAGGACTCACACCAAGGCTATGCAAAACATGAAACAAATGGCCTAAGCGAACCAAAACAGTCCTAAAGCATGCCAAAGTGAGTCTAAAACATGCAAGGAATGAGGCCAAAACATGCTAGAAAGGTGAGCACAAAACATGATGCATACAAGGCCAAAAAGGATGATTGCACTACACCTATTAAAACCAAACATGGCATGACTTAACCAATGAAAAACAGAGTCATGGCATATCAAAATAAGCCCAAAAACCCACTGAGATGGCATCCCAAAAGCCTAAGTATGATGGCATGCATAATGATCCATTCTTTAAACACAAAACACCAAACCTTCAAAGCATCAAAAGGGTGACAAATGCAAGTGTATGGCTACACTACATGGATTGAAATCACATATGAAATGATACCAAATCATGAAAATGGTCTAAGCAATGCATGCTAATGACTTGGACACTCAAAGCCAACAAGCTAAATTGAACCAAGGCTATACAAAACAATGTATGCATGACCAAGACAATACAAATTAGAGCTAGGGCATGGTAAAACATGACTAAAAGCTTCTTCGAGTTGAGCCAAAACATGCAAGAATGATGATTCAAATGCAAGATGCATGTTAAGGCAATAGAGATGATTACACTACAAGTGCATGATGCATGTAAGAGGCTATCAAACCAACTTTAGACAGAGGTATAACATGGTAAAATAACACCAAATACTTGCTGAAATGAAGCCAAAACATGCTAAGCAAACATGCTACTATTATGAGCCATTTATACTAGCAAATGAGACACAAGGAGAGGGGGGGGGGTGTCCCTCTCCTATTCAAGACTCCAAAACCACCTTTCCACCACTGAAAATCCTATAGATTTCAGTGGTAGAAAGGTCATGCAAAGGCAAGAACAAGGGCCAAAAGGGATGGCTCAAAACAAGGCCAAACAAGGCCTAAGAGGGGGTAAACTACCCCCAACACAAAAGTGACCTTAAACAAAGATCTCAAGCACACAAAATCAGTACTTTTTGTAGTTTAGAGTTACGCTTAAAACAATATGCAAATAGGTCTAAAAGCTTAAGCCAAAATGGGGGATTAAAAAGTAGTTGACTCACCCTTGAAGAACACCTTCAAGAACACAACTCCAGCACTCTTCTCTGATCAAAACTAGTCCAAGAACTCCAAAACCAACTCCTAAGGGCCTTAGTAACCAAAGGATGGTGTTCTAGTAGGTGTTTGTGTGCAATAGTGTGAAGAATCTATACTTTTGGGCACAAACAAGGGCTAAACAAGAGAGAGAGAGGTAAAATATATATAGAGAGAGATATAGAACTTGTATATCAAATTTCCAGAACCTCTGAAAAGGGAGGAGGGCCTCCCTTCTTATAGAATTTCAATTCTCAAGCTTGTTGAACAAGCTTGAGTCTTGAATGCAATCCCTCCATACACGTGTATGGAGGATGAGAATTGTGCCCACCAGCTGTCATAGCTGGCAAAAAATATCTGTAAAAAGCAGATGGAAAGGCCTCAGCTCAAAAATATGGTCAATCGACCAAAAAGAGTGCCGATCGGCCAACACTTATGGCCGATGGCAGGGAAACATGGCCGATGGCACAAAGTCTTAGCCGATGGGTTGAGGGGATGGCCAACAAGCCACCCTCTTCGCTCAGAAGCAAAACCACAAGTCCTTGGTCCACAACCAAGCACAAAACAGACAAGTTGAGAGATCCTAAGGCAAGGCGCACAGCCGAGACCTTTGGGAACTCAAAACGAAGACGAGTGTAGCTCGGCTTTTCGTGCCCCCTTTCGGAAGAATGAAATAGCCCTTACAGTTCGGACTCCACTTGTGTGTTGGTTCTGAATCTGATTTCACAAGTGCAATGTGAAATAGTGGAAACACAAAAAAGAGTCCAAATCCGGCAATTGTTTTGGAAAATCGATGTTTGAATCAAATGCCAAAAATGGACTGCTTTGCCAGATTTCAGAGTCGCCACCTAAAAATTATTTTTGGGAAATTTAGGAAACCCATGACTCGTGCCAAAGGCCATTAGTCCGTCGTTACCAAAGTGTCTTGGTTCGGGAACTTAGGTATGAGAGGGGAAGGTCAATAATTGAACACCCCACTCACCCGATCAAAGATCGGCCTCTACTAATCATGATGTGGTTTTTATGTACAATATATGTTCTTATTCTGATTATTTAATAAATCCTAAAATTTATTATGTGAAGCATACAAGGTATAGACGAGTTTGCTCAAATTGGAACAATTCAATTTCATGTTTGTTTCTCGAAAAAGGTTTGAATTTGCCACCCTTAGGTGGGCTTCATTTGCCATCCTTAGGTGGGCTTAGTTTGCCAGGTTTGTGAATCTTAAAACATACATTCGTTGAATCATTCCAATTTAAGCAACAAGCCTTCATCCACAGGCATTCAAACAGTTTATCATTTAAGCAATTAGCCTCATGGTAGGATGCTAAACATAATAAGAAAATTATGTACAAGCGGGATGCTAAAGCATAACAACTCACATATTTACCGACGTCCCGCGAACAAGCTATAAAACAAAGTTAGAAAATATGCATGATTCCTAACTATACAACACATGTGATATGCAATTACTAGGCTCGGCTACTAATATGGCATATGAGATGATTTGATCGCATGTGGTCTAAGCATGTATTCAAAGAAGTATTGAAACGACAATGCGAATTGGATGATGAACCGAGCCTCGGTGCATGCAATACAAGTGGATGCAAACATGAGTATGCTAAATTAAACATGATGCCTCTAAACTAACCATTATAAGCTGATAAATAAAAGGGAGAAAGACGTGGGGTTGGAAGACATGCACACACACACGCACACTTATTACAAATTTGTCTGCCCTCGCGCAGGAGGGTCCGAATGAAATAATACACCCTCACGCAGGAGGGTCCGAATGAAGTAATTATTACAGATCCGAATGAGGGAGAGAGGAGAGAATAAAATAAAATAAAATAAAACCTCACAATACTCAAAATAAAAATAAAATAAACAACTTCATCACTGGCACATGTCACTCCTGTTCACATGTCCTGGGTTTCGCAACATCATATGATTCACATTTTCCAGATTCAAGCGGCAAACCAAGGAACGGATTTGAAATCTGACTAGCATGGCTTATAGGGAAATCACTATTGGATGATGTGCAAATTTCCTGAGAGTGTAGAGAGAGAAAGAGTGACTATCCCTTCGTAACTTCGGAGTTGTACCTGTCAAGAGAGAGAGGGAGATTGAGTGGGTGCCCCCCTCAAAGAGAGAGAGAGAGCAGCCCGTGTGTGCTGTAGAGAGAGAGATTAATTAATAAGTAAACTAAGTAATTATTCTAACTAATTATTACAAAGTGGAAATAACTAATTAATTACATTAATTAATTAATTTATAAAATTCAAATTAACTATTTAATTAATTACACTAATTAATTGATACATGTACAAAACTCAAATTAACTAATTAAATGAATTATACTAATTAATTAATTTATACAATTCTAATTTATGAAATTCGTACATTTACTATCTAATTAACTAATTACCAAATAATTAATTATAAAATGCTAATTAACAACCTAAGTAACTAATGATTAATTATTAAATTCTATTTAATGACCTCATTACCTACTTACCTAATTAAAATTCTAATTAACTTATCTACCTAATTACACTAATAAAGTAATTATACAATTCTAATTAATTAATAAAATTATAATTAAAGAATCTACCTAATTATTACACTAACTAATTAATTACAGTGTAACTAATTAAATTAATTAACTAATTACTTAACATGAATTAACATAATAAACTAAATAATCTAATTCAAGCTAGAGAGAGAGTGGTGGGTCTGTGAGTGTGTGATGGCCAAGAGTGAGAGAGGTGTGTGCCGTGTGTGCATGGGATGCTGCATGGGATAGCCGTGTATGGGAGGTGTAGGCTGCTGCTGCCGTGGGTGATGGTGATGGTGTGGAGTGGTGGCTGGGTTGGTGTGTTTGTGTGCCGATAGTGAGGGATGGAGAGTGTGTGAGTTGTGTGCTGGGTTGCCGTGCGTGTTTCCTGCATATGGGGGTGTATGGAGTGAGTGAGAGAGAGGTGGAGTGTGTGCAGCTGGGTTGCCGTGTGGTCAGCTGCCGTGTGTGAGAGGTGATGGTGTATCAGCTGGGTAGTGAGGGGGAGGAGAGCTGTGCTGCCGTGAATGATGGTGATGGTGTGGAGTGGTGGCTGGGTGTGTATGCTGTTCACGGTGGGCTTGTGAAGTTAGAGAGAGAAGAGCCAAGAGGGAGAGGAGGGTGTGTTGGTGTGAGGGCAGTGGTGGTGAGTTGGTGTATGGGCTGGGTTGCCGTGAGGGGTAGGAGAGCTAGGAATGTATTTTTGGGTGTGTATGGTGATGGGTGTATGCGGTGTAACAGGTTGATGAAGGTTGATGAGGGTGAGAGAGGTGCTGCCGAGAGGGAGTATCGAGAGTGTGTCGGGATGGTGATGGGTATTATGGTGAGGTGGTGAGTGATGGGTGATGCCGTGAGGGAGAGGGTGTTATGGGCTGGTTCTGTCGTGAGCTGGGTGATGGTGGCTGCTGCTGTGGGAGAATGGTTTGTTTGTGATGGCTACGGTGGGAGGTGTGCGTGGATGGCTGCTGCTGTGGGTGAATGGTGGTCAAGTGGGTGTGTTAAGGGATGGTGCCGAGAGGGAGAGGGTAGAGATTGGTGTATGGCTCGGCAGTGGTGGTGAGTGATGGAGGGGAACTGCAGGTGGCTGCCGAGAGGAGAGGCTAGAGAGAGAGAGCTTGGTTTTGCAGGGTTGCCGTGAGGTGGTGTGCAGCAGGGGTGTGTGAATGTGTATGGCTCGGCAGTGGTGCTGTGTGGGTGTGTAGAAACCCAGCTAGAGAGATAAAGTTCAGAGCCAGAGTCAAGTGAATTGTGTGTGTCCCCTCTGTGATCTCCCCTGTATCAATCTCTATATGCATCTGAATATCTCCACCTTCTATGAGAAGAGAGTGCTCCATGTGGGTGTGTCCTCCTTCTCTCCCTCCAAACCCGTGAGTGCATGTGTGCGTTGTCATATCTTTTCTTGAGTGCATGTTCCACCTCTTTTTTTTGTCCATTCTTTTACATTTTTTTAACACTCCACTTCCTCTCCACTGAAAATGATGATTTCTCCACAATTCCACTCCACCGCCTCCATTTTCTTTTCTTTTTTAATCTTTTCTTTTCTTTTAATTAATTTTTTTATCAAATATCAAATGCCAATTTATATAAACACACCTAAAAATTTATACAAACACACAAAATTATACAAAAATTATACAAAATTATAACTTCACCTAAAAATTATTTTAATTTGACCAAAATGGGTGAGGTTTGGGATGTAAAATTACAATTTGATTTTTTTGGTGAGGGTGGTCAAAATAAAATGTCCAAGTCTTAGGGCCGGTCAAAATGGGGTGTCTACAGTTGCCCCTCTTTGACAGAGCTCGAAGTCATGAAATGACGTGAGTGAATGTCAAAGCCGGAAGACGACCCTTTTGACAAGGCCGTAAGACTTGGGCAATCACACAAAATGCAATGCATGTGGTTGAACCCAAAGGTTGCCTACGTATCCCTTTGCAAGGAATCAAACCAGCGTAGTTCAGGGGCAAGATGCTAATGATATGCAGAATGAATTTGAGAGCTGGACTTATACGCTACGCGAAGCCAATTATTTTTGAAAATCTTATGATCATACAAGGAGGGAAGACCTCAACTAAGAGAAATCAACATCCTAACACGTGTCACGCGAAAGGAGGAAAGATGGTGTAAACAACAGGCGTACCTGATGTTTTTAACCGATTTGGGTGGCTATGGATGCCGCTTTTCTGATCATATTTACAACTTTCCCTATTCTCCAACGGGGTGACAGACTAGGTTGGTTCAGTTTCCAGAATTGAGACGCATATAAGCTATCTCAACCTATGGGGCTACCATACAGATTTCAAGCCGAAAATGCACCCCTGGATGCACCTCTGGGTATTTAAACCAGACTTTAGTCTCGGAAATCCCGAACCTTTTGCGTTCTAGCCTCGGCCATTCGAACTCTAGTTTCCACCGTCGCAGTTGGTCTCCTAGGAACTCATTGCAATCACAGGCAGGTGACTATACCAGACCACCTAAAGTCGTTCGGGCACGACAAACACCAAAGGAATTGCACCTTTAGAGGATTTAAGGTCTCCTAGACCGTGAGAATGTATAAGATAGTGCGAGTGTGGTGCACAAAACAGTGCAATGGATTTGAAATGGTCCTAACGCGTCTTTTTGCGAAAGGGAATGTGAACTTGAGATCCAAACGCGTCTTACGCGAGAGGAGTTTGTGAACTTGAGATCCAAACGCGTCTTACGCGAGAGGAGTATCTGAACTTGAAATCCAAACGCGTCTTACGCGAGAGGAGTTTGTGAACTTGAGATCCAAACGCGTCTTACGCGAGAGGAGGATGTGAACTTGAAATCCAAACGCGTCTTACGCGAGAGGAGGAAGATGCTTTCCAAACGCGTGTTAGGCGAGAGGAGGGATTGCTTTCCAAACGCGTGTTAGGCGAGAGGAGGATTTGCTTTCCAAACGCGTTTTACGCGAGAGGAGGATTTGCTTTCCAAACGCGTTTTACGCGAGAGGAGGGATTTGCTTTCCAAACGCGTGTTAGGCGAGAGGAGGGATTTGCTTTCCAAACGCGTGTTGGGCGAGAGGAGGGATTTGCTTTCCAAACGCGTGTTGGGCGAGAGGAGGGATTTGCTTTCCAAACGCGTGTTAGGCGAGAGGAGGAATTTGCTTTCCAAACGCGTGTTAGGCGAGAGGAGGGATTTGCTTTCCAAACGCGTTTTACGCGAGAGGAGGAATTTGCTTTCCAAACGCGTTTTACGCGAGAGGAGGAATTTGCTTTCCAAACGCGTGTTAGGCGAGAGGAGGGATTTGCTTTCCAAACGCGTTTTACGCGAGAGGAGGGATTTGCTTTCCAAACGCGTTTTACGCGAGAGGAGGAATTTGCTTTCAAACGCGTGTTAGGCGAGAGGAGGGATTTGCTTTCCAAACGCGTGTTAGGCGAGAGGAGGGATTTGCTTTCCAAACGCGTTTTACGCGAGAGGAGGAATTTGCTTTCCAAACGCGTGTTAGGCGAGAGGAGGGATTTGCTTTCCAAACGCGTGTTAGGCGAGAGGAGGGATTTGCTTTCCAAACGCGTGTTAGGCGAGAGGAGGAATTTGCTTTCCAAACGCGTGTTAGGCGAGAGGAGGAATTTGCTTTCCAAACGCGGTGTTAGGCGAGAGGAGGGATTTGCTTTCCAAACGCGTATTAGGCGAGAGGAGGAATTTGCTTTCCAAACGCGTGTTAGGCGAGAGGAGGAATTTGCTTTCCAAACGCGTGTTAGGCGAGAGGAGGAATTTGCTTTCCAAACGCGTGTTAGGCGAGAGGAGGATTTGCTTTCCAAACGCGTGTTAGGCGAGAGGAGGGATTTGCTTTCCAAACGCGTGTTAGGCGAGAGGAGGGATTTGCTTTCCAAACGTGTTTTACGCGAGAGGAGGAATTTGCTTTCCAAACGCGTGTTAGGCGAGAGGAGGGATTTGTTTGCCAAACGCGTGTTAGGCGAGAGGAGGGATTTGCTTTCCAAACGCGTTTTACGCGAGAGGAGGAATTTGCTTTCCAAACGCGTGTTAGGCGAGAGGAGGGATTTGCTTTCCAAACGCGTTTTACGCGAGAGGAGGGATTTGCTTTCCAAACGCGTTTTACGCGAGAGGAGGAATTTGCTTTCCAAACGCGTGTTAGGCGAGGAGGGATTTGCTTTCCAAACGCGTGTTAGGCGAGAGGAGGAATTTGCTTTCCAAACGCGTTTTACGCGAGAGGAGGAATTTGCTTTCCAAACGCGTGTTAGGCGAGAAGAGGGATTTGCTTTCCAAACGCGTTTTACGCGAGAGGAGGGATTTGCTTTCCAAACGCGTTTTACGCGAGAGGAGGGATTTGCTTTCCAAACGCGTGTTAGGCGAGAGGAGGAATTTGCTTTCCAAACGCGTGTTAGGCGAGAGGAGGGATTTGCTTTCCAAACGCGTTTTACGCGAGAGGAGGGATTTGCTTTCCAAACGCGTTTTACGCGAGAGGAGGAATTTGCTTTCCAAACGCGTGTTAGAGAGAGGGATTTGCTTTCCAAACGCGTTTTACGCGAGAGGAGGAATTTGCTTTCCAAACGCGTGTTATGCGAGAGGAGGAATTTGCTTTCCAAACGCGTGTTAGGCGAGAGGAGGGATTTGCTTTCCAAACGCGTGTTAGGCGAAAGGAAAGGGGGAAGGTTTTAACTAGATAAACATCAAATCTAGCATCATTCACATGAAAGGAGCGAAGGTAAATTCGAAGCCCAAACGCGTCTTATGCGAATGGAAGAAGGTATGGTAGAAGGTATGGTAAAATGATTTCTTGCTGACAAGGGGTAACCTTCACAGATGCCCCTTTTCTTCCTGTAGTTTTTTTTTTTTTTGTATATATGTTGGTTTTTTTTTTTTTTTTTTGACAAGGGGTAAGCTCTACATGTAGAAGTCACAGATGGCCCTTTCTTCCTGATTATTATAATACACAGCTATTACATATAAGTGCACACAGATATTTACAGACATATACACAGAGATATATACAGTATATATACAGGTATATACGACACAGACATATACGGACCTATACACAAACATATACAGTATATACACAGATGGAGAATATTCCGTTTGCAACCGTCAGCGGGAAGATGCCGTTACGGAGAAGGCATATTCCGTTTGCTGACGTCAGCACACACACGCAAAACACGCAAAAAGAAAAGAAAATCACAAAATGCATAGATACGGGGTGTCGAACCCCTGACCTCAAGCTCGGCCTCCGAGTCCTTAGCCACTGAACCACGCCACTCTGTGACAAGATAGGCAAAGAAATATATATACATATATGAGACACGTATGCAAAACACACAAAAAAAGAAAGGAAAATCACAAAATGGATGGACATAGGATACGGGGTTTCGAACCCCTGACCTCAAGCTCGGTCTTCGAGTCCTCAACCACTGAACCACGCCACTCTTGTGACAAAATATTCAAACAAATATATATATATCCTATACAAGACATATATATACATAATACCAAAACAAACCAAAAGAAACACTCAATGGGGTTCGAACCCCTGACCTCAGGCTCAGCCTCTCACTCTTCAACCACTGGGCCTAACCATTGAACCCAAGCCATTCGGGTGACAGAAACAACTCAAACAAATATATATATCTATATATCGGTGGACAAAACATATATACAAACCAAAACAAAAACAAAACAAAGAAACACTTGATGTGGGGTTCGAACCCCTGACCTCGGGCTCAGCCTTTCCAAACCCTGAACCCATTAGGGCCAAACCACTGAACCCAAGCCACTCATATGACCAAAATGTTTAAACAAAATATATATTACATAACTATACAATATATATACATATATGCATACACAATTCTCCCGCGTTTCTTGCCGCGTTTGACACACGGGCTCTGCTTTTGTGTCGGCTGGCCGACAAAAGCACCCCCCTCGGTTTGCAAACCTACCTCGACCCTCTCTCTCTCTTTGTCTTCTTCTTCTCAGCTTCTTCTTCTCTTCGTATCTCTTCTTCTTCTTAACCATTCTTTTCTTCTTCTCCTTCTCCATTACTCTTCAGCTTCCTCCTCCTTCTTCCTTTCCTCTTCTATTTTCTACCAGTCTTCTGTGACTCTTCTGCCATTTCTGTCTTCTCTTCTCTATACATGGCTTCGTCTCGCCCCTTCTCTCTCTTTCCGGATCTCAATAATCCTCGAGCTCTTCTGGGCCAAGTGCCCCTGCTCTCACTCAACCTAATCTTCCCACACTATCAGTTGAACAAGTGATGGCTACTCAAAATGATATTGAGGCCAACCACTACACATTGAGGTCCTGCATGGAGACAGTGGCGGCAGTCACCAACCTGTCTCACCGCCTGCAAAACAAGGCGTGTGAGGTGTACCAGGCCAACGCACAACTCTCCCTACTCCAGTGTATGTACAGAGATGCACGGGCAGAAATTTGTGCCCTGAAGGTTGAAAATAAGGAGCTGAAGGCTGAAAACAAGGAGTTGAAAAGGCACTCCACCTCTATGGCCCGATTTGGGCAATCTTCGTACCTCGCCTTTGATGGTCGGCAGGGAGCCGACTCTGTCGGCGGAAACGCCGTGGTCATTCTTGGCGGAAGCACTGGAGAAGGGCCTTCGAAGAGCGACAAAAAGCGGAAGAGCTCGGCGACGGAAGAGCCGAGTAAGTGAAGTCGGCGAGTCGCCGTCACCGGCGAAGAAGAAGAAGAACAAGATCCCCTTTCTTTTTCTTTCTGTTTTTGTTTTTGTTTTTTTTTTTATTTCTGGTTTTCTTCTTTCTTTTTTTTTTTTGTATTTTCTGTTTTTTCCTTTTTTATTTGTTTTTTTTTTTTTTTTTTTTTTTTTGGAGTCTCTGTAATCGGGGATGTCCTCCCCTGACTGTAATAAAAAGTTTTGATTTTGTACATCAATGGCGTGACTGGCACATCACTCTGACTTTGAAAATACTTTTGTTTGATCGATTTTGAGATTGATTGAATTTTGAACTCTGAATTGGCCATTGATCCATACTGACCTGAATAAAAATAACACTGACTCAACATGAGAAAAACAAAGCCAAAATAATCCAAACACACTTCTATACACTGACTGGTATAAATACACCGACTGGTATAAATATACTGACTGGTATGAAAGGAACACACTTATCTACATGGACTAGTATGAATACCCTGGTTTGTATAAATACACTGACTGGTACGAATACACACTTATATACACTGACTGGTATAAATACCCTGACTGGTATAAATACACACTTATATACACTGATTGGTATGAATACACACCGACATACATGACTGGTATGAATACCCTAACTGGTATAAATACTGGTATGAAGACACATTGATATACATGACTGGTACGAATACACACTATATACACTGAGGAGTTGACTCGAGACTCAACTATGCCCCTAATTCATTACCTTGAATTTTTTTTTTTTTTTTTTTTTTTTTTTGTAAAAATGTTTTGATCAAGATGAGAGTTAGATTAGCCTACTTATTCCATTTTCTGTTTTAAATCATGTAAGCTAAATTGTGAACACTGAAAATTTTCCTTTTTCACATCCAAAGAATGGTCCAAGTTTGACAAAAATGGAACAATTTTCGATAAAAATTAGTCAACTTTATTCAAATTAATCAAAACTTATTTTTACAAATGGCCACTACTCAAAAACATGGAATCAAGCATTGGGGTGCATAGTCCCAAACCAGGTGCATAGTCCTAAGCCAGATAATCAATGGTGATATCAGAACCAAGCCAACCGAACCAAGCCAATCCGAACCGAATGAAGCCGAGCAGAACTGGACCGAACCGTCGAACCGAACCGTCGAACCGAACCGAACCAAGTTGAATCGAAACCAACTGAACTGAGCAGAACGAAGATATACCAATTAAACACGGATAGGACAACCAAGTCGACTAAAGATACACCAATCAAACATGGACGGAATGATGAGTTGAAAAATTATTGGGGCCGAACTTCAAGATGAAGCTACCTACGTATCCAAAGATAGGAATCAGGCCACCGTAGTTCGGTTAAGGTTTCACTCGGTATTGACACTCTCCTTTTTGTTTATCATCATTCATTTTTTTTTTTTTCTTTTTTTTTTTTCTATATATTTTTTTCATTCATTTTTTTTTTTTTTTACTCTAACTTTTGCCTGGGTCGCCCTTCCGGGTTTTCGGCCCAGCGAGCCTCTCAAGGGTTACTTTCAGTTTAACTTGTCCATGTTGATTGGGTGTGAAATCTCTAGGCCATCTATAAGAACAACTGCTACACTTGACCAGTAGATATGATGATGTAGGGACTAGGCTAATTGGGTCTGAATTTGCCCCTAGTGTTGCCCCTAGTGTAGTGGATAGGAACTCGACTGTCCGTCAATAATAACATTCATTCTCTCAAATTCATGGTTTTGCCTTCCTAGGCGGTCTTCATTAGGAAACGATTCAGTTTTAACTCTTTGATCACCTCCAACTTTTTGCCCCTAGTTCAAGGGCTGCTTCAAATCTAAATCACATCCAACCTTTTGCCCCTAGTTCAAGGGTTGCTTCCAATCTGAATCACAGGCCCTACATAGTTAGGCTAAGGTTCACTCGGGTATTGACACTCTCCTTTTATGCTCTAACTTTTGCCAAAGCCGCCCTTTCGGTTTTCAACCTTGCGAGCTTTTCATTTTCATTTTTCTTTTTATTTTTTATTTTGTGCTCTAACTTTTGCCTGGGTCGCCCTTTCGGGTTTTCGGCCCAGCGAGCCTCTCAAGGGTGTACTCTATTGCCCCTAGTTCAAGGGTTGTTTCGAATCTGCAATCACTCGACCTTATTGCCCCTAGTCAAGGGCTGCCTCCATTTGAATCACATCCTTGCCCCTAGTGGAAGGGCTGCCTCCATTTGAATCACATCCTTGCCCCTAGTTCAAGGGCTGTTTCCAATTCGACTATGCAAGCCTTACACTTTGAATGATCATTGAATACTTCGAATCAAGGTTTGAAAGCTAAGGAGCTAAGGAGGTCGGACCTTGAGTCAAGAGGGACCCTATGCTGTATAATCAATTCCAAGCATGTTTTCGTAGGACCACGCAAAAATAGTTTTTTGAAATCTTTTCACAAAGTGACTAATCACTCGTACTCTTACGAAGACAAGATATAACCAATTTGGACCAAGCCAGGATCCTTCTCAGTACCCACATTAACAAAAATGATTTTATTCATCAAAGGCTTAGCACACCTCTCTTCCTCTCAGTTGATCAAATATGCAAATCCCGAGGAAATTCTTCCTCTTTGTTTTTATCAGAGTTTTGAAAAAAGTTTTGAAAAACTTTGGTCAATGCAATGATTTAAAGGCACAGAGAAGTAGGCAGACTCTATGGCATTTTGTTTTTTTTTTGTTTTTTTTTTTTTTTGTTTTTTTTTTTGGTTTATTGGAAAGAGACTATGACTCAACAATGACAACAGACTCAAAAGAAAAAGACAAAGAAGATCTAGACAGACATAAATGTCTAGTTACACTCTTGAAATCAACAGGACTTTGACTCACTAGAATGACTCGAGTCTGATTCCAACTCTACAAACTTGGTGGAATCAAACTTAGACTCAATACTCAATTCAGAACTCAAAATAAAATCATTCTCAAATTGCCAGTCAACGTGGGCCATCCACAACATTCAAAAACAGTGGTCACTCCAATACAGAAATGGTCGGATATCCCACAAGTTCTATATTTACACTGTGGACTTGTGGATATCAATTTTTTTTTTTTTTTAAATTTTTGATTTTATGTTTTTTTTTTTTTTTTTTTTTTGAAGTAATGGTGCTAAACTGAACAACCTGAACCACTCATTCGAATTTGAGAACCCTGTATAGATCCGATACATTGCACATAACACATAGCAGGAAAGAGAACAAACACCCCTATGGAGGGTAGGTTATCCTGTCCTATCTTTTGAAATGATCTAGGGTTCACTACTCAAACAAGCGGCTTCACAACATCCTACAAATGGGTGGCATCCTGTCCTAAGTTGAAATAGTCACTATGGCGTACTATATGC
>JAPPVO010004860.1:0-20915 GCA_030407325.1 Camellia japonica
GTCAACTGCACAAAACAGTGTGACGCGCAAAATAGCGCGACTGATAAACTGCACAATATAGTGCGACGTGCAAAATAACGCGAGTGTGAACTGCACAAAACAGTGCGACGCGTAAAATAACGCGAGTGATTAACTGCACAAAACAGTGCGACGCGCAAAATAGGGCGAGTGATAAACTGCACAAAACAGTGCGACGCGCAAAATAGCGCCAGTGTTAACTGCAAAAAACAGTGCGACGTGCAAAATAGCAGGGGTGATAAACTGCAGAAAATAATGCGACGCGCAAAAAAGCGCGAGCGCGAACTGCACAAAACAGTGCCATGCGCAAAATAGCGCGAGTGTGAACTACACAAAACAGTGCGACGCGCAAAATAGCGCGAGTGTGAAATGTACAAAACAGTGCGACATGCAAAATAGCGCGAGTGTCAACTGCACAAAACAGTAAGACGCGCAAAATAGCGCGAGTGATAAATTCCACAAAACAGTGCGACGCGCAAAAGAGCACGAGTGATAAACTGCACAAAACAGTGCGACGCGCAAAATAGCGCGAGTGTCAACTGCACAAAATAGTGCGACGCGCAAAAGAGCGCGAGTGATAAACTGCACAAAACAGTGCGACGTGCAAAATAGGGGGAGTGATAAACTGCACAAAACAGAGCGACGCACAAAATAGCGCGAGTGATAAACTCCACAAAACAGAGCGACGCGCAAAATAGCACGAGTTATAAGCTGCACAAAACAGTGCGGCGCGCAAAATAGCGCGAGCGTCCACTGCACAAAATAGTGCGACGCGCAAAATTGCACGAGTGATAAACTGCACAAAATAGTGCGACGCGCAAAATAGCGGGAGTGATAAACTGCACAAAACAGTGTGACGCGCAAAATAGCGCGAGTGATAAACTGCGCAAAACAGTGTGACGCGGAAAATACCGCGAGTGTGAACTGCTCAAAACTGTGCGACGCGCAAAATTGCGCTAGTGTCAACTGCACAAAACAGTGCGATGCACAAAATAGCGTGAGCGCGAACTGCACAAAATAGTGCCACGTGCAAAATAGAGCGAGTGATCAACTGCACAAAACAGTGCCACGCACAAAATAGCGCGAGTGCTAAACTGCACAAAACAGTGCGAAGCGCAAAATAGCGCGAGTGATAAACTGCACAAAATAGTGCGACGCGCAAAATATTGCGAGTGTGAACTGCAATAAACAGTGCGACACGCAAAATAGCGCGATTGTGAACTGTACAAAACAGTACGACGCGCAAAATAGCGCGAGTGACAACTGCACAAAACAGTGCGACGCGCAAAATAGCGCGAGTGATAAACTCCACAAAACTGTGCGACGGGCAAAATAGCGGGACTGATAAACTGCACAAAACAGTGCGACGCGCTAAATAGCGAGTGATAAACTGCACAAAACAGTGTGACGCGCAAAATACCGCGTGTGTGAACTGCACAAAACAGTGCGACGCGCAAAATAGCAGGAGTGATAAACTGCACAAAGCAGTGCGACGCGCAAAATAGCGCGAGCGCGAACTGCACGAAACAGTGCCACGCGCAAAATAGCGCGAGTGATAAACTGCACAAAACAGTGCCACGCGCAAAATAGCGCGAGTGCTAAACTGCACAAAACAGTACGAAGCGCAAAATAGCGAGAGTGATAAACTGCACAAAACAGTGCGACGCGCAAAATAGCGCGAGTGTGAACTGCACAAAACAGTGCGACGCGCAAAATAGCGCGAGTGTCCTCTGCACAAAACAGTGCGACGCGCAAAATAGCGCGAGTGATAAACTCCACAAAACAGTGCGACGCGCAAAATAGCGCGAGTGATAAGCTGCACAAAACAGTGCGGCGCGTAAAATAGCGCGAGTGTCAACTGCACAAAATAGTGCGACGCGCAAAATAGCGCGAGTGATAAACTGCACAAAACAGTGCGACGCGCAAAATAGCGGGAGTGATAAACTGCACAAAACAGTGCGACGTGCAAAATAGCGCGAGTGATAAACTGCACAAAACAGTGTGACGCGGAAAATACCGCGAGTTTGAACTGCACAAAACAGTGCGACGCGCAAAATTGCGCTAGTGTCAACTGCACAAAACAGTGCGACGCGCAAAATAGCGCGACTGATAAACTGCACAATATAGTGCGACGCGCAAAATAACGCGAGTGTGAACTGCACAAAACAGTGCGACACGCAAAAGAACCCGAGTGATTAACTGCACAAAAGAGTGCGACGCGCAAAATAGGGCGAGTGATAAACTGCACAAAACAGTGCGACGCGCAAAATAGCGCGAGTGTCAACTGCACAAAACAGTGCGACGTGCAAAATAGCAGGGGTGATAAACTGCACAAAACAGTGCGACGCGCAAAATAGCGCGAGCGCGAACTGCACAAAACAGTGCCACGCGCAAAATAGCGCGAGTGTGAACTACACAAAACAGTGCGACTCGCAAAATAGCGCGAGTGATCAACTGCACAAAACAGTGCGACGCGCAAAATAGCGCGAGTGTCGACTGCACAAAACGGTACGACGCGCAAAATAGCGGGAGTTATAAACTGCACAAAACAGTGCGACGCGCAAAATAGCGGGAGTGTCAACTGCAGAAAACAGTGCGACGCGCAAAATAGCACGAGTGATAAACTGCACAAAATAGTGCGACGAGGAAAATAGTGCGAGTGTGAACTGCACAAAACAGTGCGACGCACAAAATAGCACGAGAGGCGACTGCACAAAACAGTGCAACGCGCAAAATAGCGCGACTGATTAACTGCACGAAATAGTGCGACGCGCAAAATAGCGCGAGTGATAAACTACACAAAACAGTGCGACGCGCAAATAAACTGCACAAAACAGTGCGACGCGCAAAATAGCGCGAGTGTCAACTGCACAAAACAGTGCGACGTGCAAAATAGAGCGAGTGTCAATTGCACAAAATAATGCGACGCGCAAAATAGCGGGAGTGATAAACTGCACAAAACAGTGCGACGCGCAAAATAGCGCGAGTGTCAAGTGCACAAAACAGTTCGACGCACAAAATAGCGTGAGTTTGAACTGTACAAAACAGTGCGACGCGCAAAATAGCGCGAGTGTCAACTGCACAAAACAGTGCGACGCGCAAAATAGCGCGAGTGATAAACTGCACAAAACAGTGCGACGCGCAAAATAGACGGAGTGATAAACTGTACAAAACAGTGCGACGCGCTAAATAGCGCGAGTGATAAACTGCAGAAAACAGTGTGACACGCAAAATACCGCGAGTGTGAACTGCACAAAACAGTGCGACGTGCAAAATAGCGCGAGTGATAAACTGCACAAAACAGTGCGACGCCTAAAATAGCTAGGGAGCGAACTGCACAAAAGAGTGCGACGCGCAAAATAGCGCGAGTGATAAACTGCACAAAACAGTGCGACACGCAAAATAGCCCGAGTGATAAACTGCACAAAATAGTACGACGCGCAAAATAGTGCGAGTGTGAATTGCACAAAACAGTGCGGCGCGCAAAATAGCACGACAGTCGACTGCACAAAACAATGCCACGCGGAAAATAGCGCGACTGATTTACTGCAAGAAACAGTGTGACGCGCAAAATAGCGCGAGTGATAAACTACACAAAACAGCGCGAAGAGCAAATAAACTGCACAAAGCAGTGCGATGGGCAAAATAGCGCGAGTGTCAACTGCACAAAACAGTGCGACGTGCAAAATAGCGCGAGTGTCAACTGCACAAAACGGTACGACGCGCTAAATAGCGGGAGTGATAAACTGCACAAAACAGTGCGACGCGCAAAATAGCGCGAGTGTCAACTGCACAAAACCGTGCCACGTGCAAAATAGCGCGAGTGATAAACTGCACAAAACAGTGCGACGCGTAAAATAGCGCGGGCAGGAACTGCACAAAAGAGTGCGACGCGCAAAATAGCACGAGTGATAAACTGCACAAAACAGTGCGACCCGTAAAATAGCGCGAGTGATAAACTGCACAAAACAGTGTGACGTGCAAAATAGCGAGAGTGATAAACTGCACAAAATAGTGCGACGCGCAAAATAGTGCGAGTGTGAACTGCACAAAACAGTGCGACGCGCAAAATAGCACGAGAGTCGACTGCACAAAACAATACCACGCGCAAAATAGCGCGACTGATTAACAGCACGAAACAGTGCGATGCGCAAAATAGCGCGAGTGATAAACTACACAAAATAGTGCGACGCGCAAATAAACTGCACAAAACAGTGCGACGCGCAAAATAGCGTGAGTGTCAACTGCACAAAACAGTGCGACGTGCAAAATAGCGCGAGTGTCAAGCGCACAAAACGGTACGACGCACAAAATAGTGGGAGTGATAAACTGCACAAAACAGTGCGACGCGCAAAATAGCGCGAGTGTGAACTGCAAAAAACAGTGCGACGCGCAAAATAGCGCGAGTGTGAACTGCACAAAACAGTGCGACGCGCAAAATAGCGCGAGTGTGAACTGGACAAAACAGTGCGACGCGCAAAATAGCGTGAGTGTCAACTGCACAAAACAGTGCGACGCGAAAAATAGCGCGAGTGATAAACTGCACAAAACAGTGCGACGCGCAAAATAGCGGGAGTGATAAACTGCACAAAACAGTGCGACGCGCAAAATAGCGCGAGTGACAAACTGCACAAAACAGTGTGACGCGCAAAATACCGCGAGTGTGAACTGCACAAAACAGTGCGACGCGCAAAATAGCGCGAGTGTCAACTGCACAAAACAGGGCGATGCGCAAAATAGCGCGAGTGATAAACTCCGCAAAACAGCGGGACGCGCAAAATAGCGCGAGTGGTAAACTGCACAAAACAGTGCGACGCGCAAAATAGCGTGAGTGTCAACTGCACAAAACAGTGCGACGTGCAAAATAGCGCGAGTGATAAACTGCACAAAACAGTGCGACGCCCAAAATAGCTAGGGAGCGAACTGCACAAAAGAGTGCGACGCGCAAAATAGCGCGAGTGATAAACTGCACAAAACAGTGCGACACGCAAAATAGCCCGAGTGATAAACTGCACAAAATAGTACGACGCGCAAAATAGTGCGAGTGTGAACTGCACAAAACAGTGCGGCGCGCAAAATAGCACGAGAGTCGACTGCACAAAACAATGCCACGCGCAAAATAGCGCGACTGATTTACTGCAAGAAACAGTGTGACGCGCAAAATAGCGCGAGTGATAAACTACACAAAACAGCGCGAAGAGCAAATAAACTGCACAAAGTAGTGCGACGCGCAAAATAGCGCGAGTGTCAACTGCACAAAATAGTGCGACGTGCAAAATAGCGCGAGTGTCAACTGCACAAAACGGTACGACGCGCTAAATAGCGGGAGTGATAAACTGCACAAAACAGTGCGACGCGCAAAATAGCGCGAGTGTCAACTGCACAAAACAGTGCGACGCGCAAAATAGCGCGAGTGTGAACTGCACAAAACAGTTCGACGCGCAAAATGGCACGAGTGTGAACTGGACAAAACAGTGCGACGCGCAAAATAGCGCACGTGTCAACTGCACAAAACAGTGTGACGCGCAAAATAGCGCGAGTGATAAACTGCACAGAATAGTGCGACGCGCGAAATAGCGTGAGTGATAAACTGCACAAAACAGTGCGACGCGCCAAATAGCGCGAGTGATAAACTACACAAAACAGTGTGACGCGCAAAATACCGCGATTGTGACTTGCACAAAACAGTGCGACGCGCAAAATAGCGCGAGTGTCAACTGCACAAAACAGGGCGATGCGCAAAATAGCGCGAGTGATAAACTCCACAAAACAGCGCGACGCGGAAAATAGCGCGAGTGATAAACTGCACAAAACAGTGCGACGCGCAAAATAGCGCGAGTGTCAACTGCACAAAACAGTGCGATGTGCAAAATAGCGCGAGTGATAAACTGCACAAAACAGTGCGACGCGCAAAATAGCGCGAGTGTGAACTACACAAAACAGTTCGACGCGCAAAACAGCGCGAGTGTGAACTGGACAAAACAGTGCGACGCGCAAAATAGCGCGAGTGTCAACTGCACAAAACAGTGCGACGTTCAAAATAGCGCGAGTGATAAACTGCACAAAACACTGCGACGCGCAAAATAGCGGGAGTGATAAACTACACAAAATAGTGCGACGCGCTAAATAGCGCGAGTGATAAATTGCACAAAATAGTGTGACGCGCAAAATACCGCGAGTGTGAACTGCACAAAACAGTGCGACGCGCAAAATAGCGCGAGTGTCAACTGCACAAAACAGGGCAATGCGCAAAATAGCAGGAGTGATAAACTGCACAAAACAGTGGGACGTGAAAAATATCGCGAGTGTGAACTGCACAAACCAGTGCGACGTGCAAAATAACGCGAGATTCAACTGCACAAAACAGGGCGATGCGCAAAATAGCGCGAGTGATAAACTCCACAAAACAGCGCGACGCGCAAAATAGCGCGAGTGTCAACTGCACAAAACAGTGCGACGTGCAAAATAGCGCGAGTGATAAACTGCACAAAACAGTGCGACGCGCAAAATAGCGCGGGCGCGAACTGCACAAAAGAGTGCGACGCGCAAAATAGCGCGAGTGATAAACTGCACAAAACAGTGCGACCCGCAAAATAGCGCGAGTGATAAACTGCACAAAACAGTGCGACGCGCAAAATAGCGCGAGTGATAAACTGCACAAACTAGTGCGACGCGCAAAATAGTGTGAGTGTGAACTGCACAAAATAGTGTGACGCGCAAAATAGCACGAGAGTCGACTGCACAAAACAGTGCCACGCGCAAAATAGCGCGACTGATTAACTGCACAAAACAGTGCGACGTGCAAAATAGCGCGAGTGATAAACTACACAAAATAGTGCGACGCGCAAATAAACTGTACAAAACAGTGCGACGCGCAAAATAGTGCGAGTGTCAACTGCACAAAACAGTGCGACGTGCAAAATAGCGTGAGTGTCAACTGCAGAAAACAGTGTGACGCGCAAAATAGCTGGAGTGATAAACTGCACAAAACGGTGCGACGCGCAAAATAGCGCGAGTGTCAACTGCACAAAACAGTGCGACGCGCAAAATAGCGCGAGTGTGAACTGCACAAAACAGTTTGACGCGCAAAATAGCGCGAGTGTGAACTGTACCAAACAGTGCGACGCACAAAATAGCGCGATTGTCAACTGCACAAAATAGTGCGACGCACAAAATAGCGCGAGTGATAAACTGCACAAAACAGTGCGACGCGCACAATAGCGGGAGTGATAAACTGCACAAAACAGTGCGACGCGCTAAATAGCACGAGTGATAAACTGCACAAAATAGTGTGACGCGCAAAATACCGCGAGTGTGAACTGCACAAAACAGTGCGACGAGCAAAATAGCACGAGTTTCAACTGCACAAAACAGTGCGACGTGCAAAATAGCGCTAGTGATAAACTACACAAAACAGTGCGACGCGCAAAATAGCGCGGGCGCATGTAGACGCGCCCTTGGGCTTCACTCTACAGTTCGGACTCCCTTTTGTTGTCACGGTCCTTAATCTTGAACCAAAGAGTCCAAATCCGGCAAATCGTGAGAAAAACAGATTTTTGAAAAGAAGTGCAAAACATGTACTGCTTTGCCAGATACAGAGTCGCCACATATATATTTTTAATGGGGAAATTTAGGAAACCCTGACTCGATGCCAAAGGCCACGTGTCCGTCATCACCAAAGTTGCCTCGGCTCGGGAGCTTGGGTACGATTGGGGAAGGTCAGCTATGAGCACCCCCTTTCGCCCGGTCCGAAGACCGGCCTCTACTAACCGTGATATCCGTTTTTGAAAACGTTATGTGTTCTTATCCCAGTTATTAGCCTAGAATTACTATGTTATGCGCACAGCAAACAAGTATAGACTAGATTGCCTAATTTGGAAATAAGTATTGCATATCCGTTTGTTTTGAAAAACACTTTGGAATTTGCTACTCGCAAGTAGGCTAAAAATACGGATTTCAACGAGTTTTTCCAACTCAGGCAATCCAACCTTCACCCACAGGCATTCAAACAGTTTATCACATAAGCATCTAGCCACATGGTAAGCATGCTGTCATGATAGCATTCACACACATGCGATATGCTAAAGCATGAAAATACTTACATCGTACTCCGTGCCAAAACAATAAACTAGTTAGCAAACATGCATGGTCCTAGTTCATGTCAAATTGACTAATGCAACACATGCAGGGTGCAATTAGGATAGGCTCGGCTAACCTAAAAATGGCATGTGAAATGTGATCAATTGATGCACGTATTCAATTTAGAATTGAAGTACAAATGCAGTTAGCATGATGTACCGAGCCCGGTGCATGCAAGACAAATGTATGGATGCACGCATGCATAGCATGAGGTATGCTAATTTAAACATGCCCTAATCTACCATCATAAGCGGGTAAATAAAAGGGAAGAAAGAAGTGGGGGTTGGAAGACATGCACACACACGCACCCACACTTATTACAGATTTGCCCTCGCCCGGAGGGACCAAAAGAATAATACAAATTAATTAACTACGAGCTAATTAAATATTATAGATTACCTAATTAGTTGACAAACTAACTAAGCTAGGAAAAACAGTAAACTGCCTCGGGAGGAGAGTCTGGTGCAATGCATACTCGGATCCTGCTCGGAAGCGCACTGCCATGCATAGACTGCCTCTGTTTTCCCTGCTCTGCCCCTCTGAAGACTGTCCATGTCTCTGAATTGCTTCCCTGGACACTGGGGAGTACCACCGGCTGAGTAGAATTACCACCGGCTGCTAGACATGGCCATCGGCACAAGATGCATCCATCGGCTACCAATGGATGGCCGGTCGGCATTATGCCGGTCGGCCAAAACTGCCTGCAGAACCTGCAACTTACAGCAGCAGAGGACAGAACTTGCATGGCAATGTAATTCAAGCAATATATGCACCAAACAAGCCCCTTATCATGTTAAGGACTCAAAGGGACATGGTCCTTGGTTTTCGAACCACCAATCAAGCATTTCGATGCATGATGGCCCAAAAACCAAGTGTGCACATTTCAATTTCAAATGAATGCAATGCACATAATCTCATAAAAAAGGGCCAACCTCTATCACACTCACTTCAAGAGGCCAAGCATGCACATTGATGCAATGCAATCCTAGGCACATTGACTAGTATGCAACCATAGCCATGCAAATAAGCATACAAGCTAACAAGCATACAAGACATGAAACATCAATGTTAACCAACAAGCATGCAAGATGTAATATGGATGTTCAAGCATGCAAACAAGCATGTGACTTCATTCAATCATGCAAATTCCAACATGCAACAACTTACCAATATGCTACAACACACAAGGAGCATATGCAACCAATGAAGGGATGGACTTAAACATGAATTAGGCAGCTCTAATTAGGCCCAAAGCAGTGGCCAAAATGCTCAAATATGAGGGCTAAACACACATACACACATGCACATGTTAAGACACAAATCTAAGCATCAAAAGGGGCCACTCTTAAGCACACTTAAAAAAAGGCATAACATGGATAATTAGCATGCAACACAAGCTCTGAGAATCATGTTAGAATATGGTGCCAACCAACTCAAATAAAGCAAACATTAGCATGCAAATGGTCCAAGTATCAAGGCAAGCTAAAGAGGTATTGGACCACACTTAGCAAGACCAACATGGCATGCATTAAACAACTAAAAACAGATTTTTAGCATGTTAAAACAAGGCCAAAAGACTACTTAGATGGCATCTAAGTGGCTCAAATATGAAGGCATGCGCAAATACACTTTCAAGGAGCATACAACACAAGCTCATAAGGCATCAAAGAGGTATTTAAGGCAAGCATGCAAGCATGTTAGAGGGACTGAAATAGCATGAAAAATTATCCCAACCCACTAAATCCATGCAAGAATGGCATGCTACACACTTACATACTTAAGGCCAACAAGCCAAAATACAAAGGGGCCACATAATGCATGTCAAGATCGACCCAAACAACTATGGATAGACCTTGAACATGGCAAAATAAGCACAAAACCTTCACAAGGCCAAACCTAAAGCATGCTTGAACAAGGGTTTACGACCTAAGGCATATTAAGGCATAAACATGGCATTACAAGGTAGGTATGCTAAGCATGCATGGTGTACCAAAACCAACTTAATACAATGTTATATTATGGCAATATAAGCATGAAATACAGCCATGGCATGATCAACAAACACTTAAGCATGATGCTCCCTCAAGAGGCCAAAATTGGTCCTTTTCAAGGACAACAAGGAGAGGGGGTGGCCCTCTCCTTCTTGAGACTTCAAGGCACCATCCTCACCACTGAAATCCCTCAAGATTTTAGTGGTGAGGAGGTCCAAGCACCAAAGTCTCAGAGCTCACCAAAAATGGCACAAAATGGGGCCTCTCAAGGCCTAAGGGTGGTTAAACACCTCCAAACCACAAAACACTCTAAACAAACAATTTAGAGGGCCCAAAAATAGAACTTTTTTGTATTATACACTAAGCACAAAAACAGTTCTAAGATAGGCTAACAAGCTATGCAAAAATGGGGATAAAAGGGACTAGTGTCTCACCCTTGTAGACCTCTTCACAAAAGATGGTCTTGTTGCCTCCTTGAGCTTTAATCCAGCCAAGAACCGCAAGAACAAGCCTCAGGTCCCTCAAGAACCAAGAGAAGGTGAAAGACTATGTGTTTGTGTGCAATAGTAAGGACAACTACACCTAGAACACACAAAAGAGAGATATAGAGATAGGTTATGTATGGAACTCAAACCCTAAAACCAGAGCTTCTCCCACACTTTTCTAACCAAAATTTCTCTAACCCTAAAGCCAAGAGAAGAGCCCTCCTCTTATAGGCAAACAATCTTGTAAAGCTTGTTCAATAAGCTTACAAGAGGAGCATCCCTCCATACACGTGTATGGAGGGGAACAAAATGCCACACAGCTGTCCTAAAATATCTGCAAAAGCAGATGAACAGTAGTCGGCTGCTCAAAATTGCCATTTTGACAAAATTGATGGCCGGTCGGCCAAAAGAGTGCCGGTCGGCCAAATATATGGCCGATGGGCACAAACAGCAGCCGGTGGCCTCAAACCACAGTCGGTGATGTGTGGGGAGACCTCACAAGGCATCCCCTGCCCTTCCAAGGCAAAACACAAGTGTTTGGTGCAAAACCAGACACAAAACGGTCGAGTTCGGAGATCCTGAGGCAAGGCACGTAGCCGAGACCTCCGGAAACTCCAAACGAACACAAACATGGATAATCACCGGGTGTTCAAACGGTGACGTCCAAGTCTTGAGGATGGTCAAAAATGGGGTGTCTACAGTTGCCCCTCTTTGACAGAACTCGAAAGTCATAACAATGACGGGAGTGAATGTCAAAGCCCAGAGACGACCCATTTTTGACAAGGCCGAAGACTTAGACAAACATGCAAGGCAAACAAGATATGCGTCCGAAGGCAGGGGCAAAATGCAAGACAATGCACGAAGCCGAGCATAACTTATGAGCATGCAAAGAAAAGCTGTAACGAAGCACACATGCAACAGTTTTAAGCTAGCATACACCAAACTACACTACAATGCAGAAAGGATGTAAGAGAATTATGCAATTCTCGATACGTCTCACACGGAGGATACAATACCTGTCCGGTTCGTCTGGTTCCACCAGCGGTAAATGAACCGTACATACAATATCGTGCCTGTAAAGAAAACAAACTTAACAGGTATAATATTGTTAGCAACATGCATGACAATGCAAGAATGAATGCAAAATGATATGCAATATATACAAATGAAAATGCAAACTATATGCAAAGCAATTGAATCATGATCCAATCATGAGCGGTTCGAAACCACACAAATGTCAAATAGATTGATGGAGGTGACAAGTCCGTCTACCATAGAACGGTCTACTGAACTATGAGTAATGTAGACGGACACAAGAACGAGTATTGGGGGAATGACATAAGTGGGGTAACGACCCGATGGAGAAGGGATGATGATCCTAATGCCGGATGCAAAATTACACTACAATGTAATATATATAATGGATATGGCATGCAGCCAAACCAAATCTTGCCTAGGAAAGGCATGTACGCAAACAAGCCGCGGCTAACATAGAACGGTCCACTGAACTATGTTTCGACACGAGAAGTATGGGCACATACCAGACCAAGCTCAACATGGAAAGGCGCAAGCCATAGATGGAGGAGACGATGCAATGAATGCATGCAAACTACAATGCAATAGATATGGATACAATGGATATGGCACACGGGCCAAACCAAATCTTGCCTAGGAAAGGCATGTACACATACGAGCCACGGCTAACATAGAACGGTCTACTGAACTATGTTTCGTTGTGAAAAGTATGGGCACATACCAGACCAAGCTCAACATGGAAAGGCGCAAGCCATAGATGGAAGATGATGCAATGGATGCATGCAATCTAAAATGCAATATTTACAAATATGCAATGGGATGGATACAATGGATATGGCACGCGGGCCAAACCAAATCTTGCCTAGGAAAGGCATGTACACATACAAGCCGCGGCTAACATAGAACGGTCTACTGAACTATGTTTCGACACAAGAAGTATGGGCACATACCAGACCAAGCTCAACATGGAAAGGCGCAAGCCATAGATGGAAGGTGATGCAATGGATGCATGCAATCTAAAATGCAAATGCATGACAATGCAGTACTTACAATGGATGCATGACAATGCACTATGATGCAGCGGCTATAATTGCAGCTTTGCCTATCTTACCAACAGGGCGATATACTAGGTTGGTTCAGTATCCAGAATTGAGGCGCAGACATGCTGCCTCAACCTATGGGGCTTCCATACAGATTTCAAGCCGAGGGTACACCCCTGGGTATTTAAACCAGACTTTAGTCTCGGAAATTCCGAACCTTTGCGTTCTAGGCATAAGCCATTCGAACTCTAGTTTTCACTGTCCCAGTTGGTCTTCTAGGAACTCACCGCATGTACGGGCAGGTGGCTTTACCAGACCACCGAAAGTCGTTCGGGCACGACAAACACCAAAGGAATTGCACCTTTAGAGGATTTAAGGTCTCTTGGACCAGGATGCAAAAAAGATGTATGCATGACAATGCATGTTGTATGGAATGCGTGACAACACAAGTTTACTTGAAATGCACGACAATGCATGAAAATTTGATGCGCGGCGACGCGCGGCTTTAGATGCATGACAATGCAAATGAACTGAGAATGCATGAAAATGTATGATCTCGAGATGCGCGACAACGCGCGGCTTTTGAGATGCATGATAATACGATCGAGTGGGCTTACGGTCTTGCCAGACCGCACGTGTTTTTGGTCCTTACCGGACCGGGGCGTGTTTTTGGTCCCGCCGGACCCATTTTGGGGCAATGCGTGAATTGAGATGTGGTGCACAAGACAGTGCGATGCGCAAGATCGCGCGATGGAATGCATGCCAAATGCAATGAGATGCGCAAAACAGCGCGGTACGTTCAGACAACGCGAATGAAGGTTTTGCACCTCCCAAGGATTTAAGGTCTCCTAGACCGTGATGCGGGAAAAGTGCATGACGATGCAAAATGTGCGCGTTACAACACGTGCAGTCATGCAAAACGATGCAAAGGATGATGTGTACTGCGACGTATGCGGACATGCGTAACAATAAAGGTTTTGCACCCTCGAAGGATTTAAGGTCTCCTAGACCGTGCGTGTTTAAGGTCTCGCCAGACCGTGGCGAACAAAACAATGCGATTGAAATGCATGCACAAGACATTGCGATGGAAATGCGATGCACAAAATAGTGCGATTGAAATACGATGCACAAGGGGCAACTTTTGAATCTTGTAAAAGGCAAAAGGATACAAAAGGATACAACATTGCATGAATTCGAGTGCTACGCGCAAAAGACACGGTCCGAAGTCGAAATGGAGGTCGGTTGAGCGTCGGAGATGCACTTTTCTTGCACTTTCTTGGGCTATGAAGACCAAAAACTACACATATGACCTAAACAAGGCTGTAGGAAGATCACCGGCCGGACTAGGAAGCCACCGGCTGTCCATCGGCTACCAAAAAGTTCCATCGGCACAATATTCTGCCGACCGACAAAATATATTGCCGACCGGCCAAAAGTGCCTGAATCGGGGGCAGACTTGACATTTCACCTCGGGTCTTTTAAAATAGGGTTCCAAACCCTATTTCTTCACTTCCTCTTGGCCGAAATCTCACACCCTCTCTCTCTAGAGTGTTTTCCCCTCCTCGTTTCCTCGTTTTCTTCGCGTTCTACGCCCGTTTCGTCGTCGGATTCGCGATTTCCTTCGCGTTTCGGACGTTTTCAACCGATTGAAACTTCGTTTCGGTACACCCTTTGCTATTTCCGCCTTTTGGGGCTTGTTCCCCTCACTTTCCTCTTGATTTCCGTGCCTTTTTCACATCCCAGCTTTTCCGGCCATTTTCCACCCTCTCGGGGTTGACTTTTCGGTTGACCTTTCGTATCCTAGCTCGGTTTTCCTTCTTCCGGCTATTTCCTCATCACTCTTGATATGGCCGACGATATTCCACGCGGTGGGACTCCCTCGGATCACGAGATGGATCCCGGGGTTGAGCTCCTACCTTTGAGCGAGCGCCCGTTCGACCCGGCGACCTACCGGCCGGCGATTCATGTCTTGCCTCCCGATGGACTTCGCCAGTTTCGGACCTTTGATAGGGCGACGCCTCCCGAGCTTCTACTACGTGAGCCTGCCTCTCACCTATCCTTCGGCGCTTCCGAGGTAACATTTTTTTCTCTATTTTACTTTTTGCAATGTAGAACTTTTAACTGTCAACTGCCCTAGCTGATTACATTCTTTAATTGCTTTAGCTCAGATGCTCTGATACACTGTGTATTGTAGTTGATCGCAAACAAACTTGCAACTGATATCTGTTTAAGATTAACACATGCACACGCACTGCACTAGCCTTGGACTACTCAAACACACGGCACACACAGTACCTTACTGCAAACTCACCGACACCCGGTATCTGCTTGAATCTAAAACACTTGCACGCATGCTACATTTATACTGAACCACTCAAACACGCTGACGCATCACACGTTGTAGTCCACGAAAAACACACCGGCATCCGGTATCTGTTTGAATCTGAAAAACTTACACGCATGCTATATTTGCTCTGAACCACGCAGACACGTTGACGCATCACACGTTGTAGTCCACTGTAAACACATCGGCACCCGGTATCTGCTTGAACTTGAAAACACGCACACATGCTGTATTTATTTCAAATCTTCATGCCCTACAGAACTGGTATATTTAGCATTGCTTCGTAACTGTGTTCTTGAAAACAGGGGGACTCCCATACCGTCCGCGGGTATGGGAACATTGTTGCTCGAGACTGGTATGCAGAGCTACCCGAGGCGGTTCGCCACATTGTGGACCAGGCCGGCTTTGGCGCATTTTGCAGAGGGCTATCCCGGCTCACTACGTGCAGGCCTCTCCTCGCTGCTCTAGCAGAGAGATGGTGGGACACCACCGACTCGTTCCATTTTTCTGCTACGGGAGACATGACGATGACTCCCTATGATTTCTCGATATTTACAGGCATCGGGGTAGGGGGTGATCCGATCCCCTTTGACATTGATATGGACGAGTGGACCGCTGCTCAGGTCTATTTGCTTGGCGCGGCGCCGCCTCTCGTCCGTCCAGGTTTCATCCGATATTCCTGGTTTGAGGTGCAGTTCAGGGTCCAGCCCGCGTTAGGGGAGGAGGTTCTGATGACTGAGGAGGCTGTGGAGCAGTATGCGCACGGCTTTCTGATGTTTCTGCTGGGGACTACCTTTTTCGCCGACCGGGCGAACACTGTGCCCCTCTGCCTGCTCAGCGCACTGGTGGATGTTAGGCAGATCTTGCATTATGACTGGGGCGGCGCAGGCTTGGCCACTTTATATGGTTACATGAGCTCAGTCTCCCGTGGCAGCGGGCAGTTGCTCGGAGGCTACTGGCGAGCTTGGGAGGTACGTCTTCTTCTCTGCTTTGCATTTCTGCTCTACATTTTCTGTACTCTATACTATACTCTATTGTTTGCTTCGCACTCACTGTATACTGTACACACGGCACACACATATTCTGCTCTACACTGACTGTACACTCTCACATTGTACACTCTCCACAATACACTGCACAATACACGGCTCTGTTATTTCTGCTTTATTCTGCATTCTGCTTTATCTACTAAGCATACTGGTATTTGCTCTGCAGCTGTGGGTCTATGCCTACTTTCCCAGACTGGAGCTAGTGCCTGACACGGAGACTCCTCTGGTCGTCCCTTTCTCGCGCCGCTTCGACGGGAGGTGCGTGCGGAGGCCCCGAGAGACATTTAGCTTCTTCCGCCGCTACTTCGACACTATCACCCCTGCCGAGGTATGCTTTACTTGTAGTTCATTTAAGCTTAATCTTTCCACTGTATGTTTCAATAACAGTGAATAACAAACTGTATTTCAATTCCAGATCACTTGGCAGCCGTGGGCTCCACTGTCAGCGACGATTCGGGATCGGTTTGCCGGTGCTGAGGAGACCTCTCGTTTCGGATTCTGCTGGAGGGCCCGGTCTGTCGGGCTTGGTACCTGGGCGAGCGTTTCCTACGCCAGACCCTAGGTTTACCCGAGCAGATAGTCCCGGTGTACCCTCCTGAGCATATGAGGGATACCGAGAGATTCACCGCCGAGCAGATGGCGGACTACACCATTGGCTGGGAGGCGAGCTATTAAAGGGGCGAGGGCGATTACTCGGAGTACGTCTGGACCTACATTATGCGATCTCTGGACGGCGGCCGCCAAGCTGAGAGAGAGAGACCTGCAGCACCAGTGACTGGAACAGGAGCAGCGGCTGGAGGGGGAGCGTCGAGGAGAGCTCGAGTTCGTGGCAGGGGCGGAGGTCAGAGAGGACGGGGGACCGGCTGGCCTGCTCTGCCCACTTCACTATCTTTCAGAGGGCAGGGTGGGGCGACCTACCAGATCCCCTTTGCTCCTCCGCCGGCTGATCACGAGTTGGTCGGTGTCCCCGACTTGCCTCCGGTATATATTACTTCATTTCTCATCTTGTACTGTTATTTCATTTCAGTTTATTTTGTTATTTAAGATTCCGCAGAATACTGATGTATCTGATACTTTCGCAGGCGTCTTCCGAATACACCCGGCAGTCATTGGAGATGAATGCCTCCATGATGGAGATGCTACAGCGGACTTTCGACCTCCTGGCCCTTTACAGTATTCCGGTATGCTCTTCCTGACCACAGTCTTAAACCCTACATAAACTGCTTCACATAATATGACACGACACAGCACCTGATAAAATGCTCACAGCATTCATACACTGTATTCACATACTGTACTTATACACTGCATTCTGCGCTGATTTACTGCTCACGGCATCCATACACTGTACTCATACACTGCATTATGTACTGATCAACTGCTCATGGCATCCACACTGTACTCACACACTGCATTCTGTACTGATAAACTGCTCACGGCATACTGATGCATTTGCCTTTCATGCTTTTTTTTTAGCCTCCCTTTCAGATTCATCCAGTGGGTGGCGCTCCAGCTGGGCCTTCTGTTTCCACCTGGGATGGCAGAGCATACCCCCGCACCAGGGGGAGGCGTACTCATGTCGGGAGTAGCTCGCGGGCCCCAGTCCCAGACGATGAGTCGGAGGCAGAGGCGGAGGCGGAGTCATCTGAGGAGGAGACCGGGGACAGCTCGAGTTCGGGCTCAGACGGTGATGCTCCTGGTGATGCTCCTGGACTTCTGCCCAGGAAGAGGGCGAGGATGGATCCCTAGGCGTGAGACCACTGATGCTGCTTCAGATTTCGGCTGCTTTTTCTTTTCCTTCTTTTGTACCTTTTCTCTTTTTGGTAGCTAGATTACCTTGTACTGCCGCAGGCAGATTTTTGTTTTCCTCAAAACTTTGTACTTGAAAAAGATCATATGAAATGAAACAAACTTTTTGTCTAAAAGTTGTTATATTTGTGTATCTCATGCATTGCATCGCATTACATCATATCAGATTACATCCCAACGTAAATGAAATTGGTCTGTTGTCTGAAAATTGAGCACTTGTAAATTGAGCACTTGTACTGTAATAATCAGATGACCATCCAGCAAATAGCAAAACAACCCAAGCAAACCACTGCTTAACCTGAACACCAGCCATACTCCACTGGGGACTAATTTGCATACAGCCCATAACACCATACTTGGTTTATTCTGCACAAAGCAAGCCCTGAACAAACAGCCCAATCTGACAAGACGGATTACAAAAGCTGAAACGATTGAAGTTGAAACACACTCGGGTGCCCCAAATTTTTCCCTTTTCTTCTTTTATTTTGCATACAATGTAGAGAATGGCACAACACTCTGAGCATAAACGATTTCGACTTTTGAAGAAGGGTTCTGCAACCGGGGTATCGAGCCTAAAACCGAACACAGCGGGAAAGACTCAAACAAAAGGTGAGCGGCCTGGACACAACGAGGCACGCTCGGAAAAGACTTAAGACGAAAGTTGAGGTAAACAAGACAAAAGACACGACACACAGACGTGTTTATAAAAACAAAAGACCTCAGATCTCGAGGAGCCAGTTCCTCCGGGTATATTCCCATCCTTTTTCTGATTTGTGATTCTCACATCGCTCGGCCCTCAGGCTCGGTTTTTCTCTCAAAACCTTTTTCTCACTTTTCTCTCAACTTACACCTCTCTGTTCTTTATTCTCTCATTTTTCATCCCTCCCCAGGGTGGTTGATGGATGAATAGGGAAGTGGCGGGTTCGTGCCCAACACCGTTAGCTCACGGCCATTTCTTCCGGTGGATAGAGTGCCCTTCTGGCAAGTATGTTGACGGCGGGGAAAAGACAGAAGACCTGACTCAATTGCGCCCCTAGTTCGTCACTTTGACCATTTTTTGCTTTTTTCTTTCTAAAACAGTTTTGACCAAAAATGAGAGCCGGATTAACATACTTGTTCAATTTTGAATTGAAAATCATGCAAGTCAGGCTGTGCGCACTGAAAATTTTCCTTTTTTGGGCCCAAGAAAATGGTCCAGTTTTTTGGAAAATGAAATAGTTTTCGAGAAAATAGTCAACCTCAGTAAAAATTTTCAAAAACTATTTTTGCAGACAATCAATGCTCGACGAGCACGGAACTTACCCTCGAGACGCGCAACCTCGGATCGGAGGCAATGGAAAATTGCCCCTTGCTCAAAGGGGGTGCACGGCAACGGAAAGTTGCCCCTGGTTTGGATGGTAACTCGCGGCAACGGAAAGTTGCCCCTTATCTGGATGGTGCCGCAGCACGCTGTAAACTGCTTTTATCAATGACGACTGAACTCCGAAGACGACGGTCTGAACCAATATATGGACACAGTCACTGTAAGAGCAATGGTGGCTGGACTTCAGGATGAAGTTGCCTACGTATCCCAAACATGGGAATCAAGCCTACGTAGTTCGGGTTGTTACAACCGGATTTGTCGGATGCAGAGGAAGCAAGGATGATCAAAACCATTACATGGACTGAGGTGCTATGAAAGCGTCGGGGGCTGGACTTCGAGATGAAGTTGCCTACGTATCCCAAACATGGGAATCAAGCCTTACGTAGTTCGGGTTGTTACAACCGGATTTGTCGGATGCAGAGGAAGCAAGGATGATCAAAACCATTACATGGACTGAGGCGCTATGAAAGCGTCGGGGGCTGGACTTCGAGATGAAGTTGCCTACGTATCCCAAACATGGGAATCAAGCCTTACGTAGTTCGGGTTAGGTACACTCGGGTATTTTAACCTTCACTTTTCAGGCTCTAACTTTTGCCAAGGCGCCCGATGCGGGTTTTCGACCTTGCGAGCTTCTTTTCATTTCATTTTTTTTTTCATTTCTTTTTCTCTTCTTTTTTTGCATTTTTTTTCTTTTCTTTCTTTTTTCTTTTCTTTTGCATTTTTTGCTTTCTTTTTTTTCTTTCTTTTTTGTATATTTTTTTTTGCCTTGCTCTAACTTTTGCCTGGGTCGCCCTTTCGGGTTTTCAGCCCAGCGAGCCTCTCAAAGGGTAAAGTTGTAACAAGTCCATGCCAAATGGTTTTGAAATTGAAGCCCTCTGTATTCGGGAGAGTGACTACTGTGTCAATTTGCAGAAGAATCCATCACGGTTGCTCCACAAGCTTTTTCCGGTGAGACCTGACCTTCTTGATCTGATTTTGGTGCCTTTTGCTCGAGGGCAACTTTAAATTTGGCCACACGGGCCTTTCATGGTAGTTAACTATTGAACATTTTGAATGCATTCCAGGTTCGAAACAGATAGGTTGAATCTTGAGGCTGAGAGCGATCCTAGGCTGCACAATCTCAAGAGCAGTCCCACACAAGTCTTCATAGGACCGCGCAAAACATTTTATTTTTGAAAGTTTTTAAGAAAGCGACAAATCACTCGCGCAGAAGATAGTGTGAAACCAGTCTGGATCAAGCCAGGATCCTTCTCAGTACTCACGCTGACAGGCATGATTTCATTCATTAAAAGTTTAGTATGCCTATCTTTCTCTCAAATATGATCAAAGTTTCGCAAAACCCGAGGAGTTACTTCCTCTTCGTTTTTTTATCACCGCAGTGTTCGAAAAGGATTTTTTGAAAAGCTTAGGTCATTATAACGATGTTCAAGGCACAAGAGAGTAGGTAGAATGTACTGCCATTCCATTCGCCTCCTCTAGCACAACTAACTCACACTGAAAGCAAGCATGAAAATGAGATAGCCACAGTTGTTTCATTCAGATTTGTTGGTATAACTGGCCCCTTGGCAGAGACATACTCAAAAACCAAAAACGGGTAATTACATGACAAAACGGTGTTCGAGGCAACAACCCCAGAATCACC
>JAPPVO010004861.1:0-22023 GCA_030407325.1 Camellia japonica
ACAATAAATGCTATATAATCATACTTCTATAACTTCTACCAAATAATCACTCCACTATATTTCTAAATAAGAAAAAAAAAAAAAACACTATCTTCAAATAAAAAAAACACATTTTAATTAAAAAAAAAAATGGGCCCAACTTGCCCTTGCAAGCACAGGGGCAACCAACCTAGTATTTTATTAACGAGTGTTTATATAATGAGCCCTGCTGGGACCCCAGCACCCCACCTCCACATGGGGCTGTGAGGGCAAGGTCAAAAAAAACAAAAAAAAATTTCATCCAATCAAAAATTAGTGGGGTGGTCGGGTCACCCACTGAGAGTCCAAAGTATTTTCCTTATATAATATGTCCGTAGACAAAGCTGAACTTTAGGACTGAACTCGTGGACCTGGCAATGCAGTTGGTACAATGAAGGTGACATTGATTGTTCCCCATTGGTTGTCCCACAACCACAACAATGTTAGGTAAGTTGTGCCAATATTTTAACTTAAGAATGGTCAAACCAAGGCATCTTCTTCACCTTAATGGTCTTTTTCTTATTTATTTATTTATTTGTTTATTTATTTACTATTATTTTTTTAAGATAAGAATACTCGAACAGAAAGGCTAGACACCAACAAACGCATCAAGAATGAGAAGATAGAACTTCGTCCATCATCCAGACTCATTTTGATTCCAAAATCCCCATCAATCCAGCTAGACAATGTGCCTTATTGTTACACAGAAAGAATATTCTAAGAAGAAAAAATGTTTCTGCCTCTCATCATCTAAATGCAATTAGATGACTGAATTTATCTGTACTAGTATATATTATATAACGGGAAGGTTCAACTTGTTATGTAAACCTTTACTTTCTTCTTTTCTATATCACATATTTTTTTATTTATTTAAAACAATATATATTTATATATATATTGCAGGAGACTTGAAACCAAGACTTTTAATTTTTTTTTAAAAAGGTTCTATTCATTTGAACAGCATAGAATACGTTGTGACGTCCCAAATTTTGGAACATCAAGGAAATTTAAACAAAAGGTTAAGACTTACCAAATAAAAACTTATCATCTTATTTGAAAATCTCAACTCTAATACATAACCATAAGTTCAAACAACGCTAAATAAAAACTTAAAATATTCAAATACAACACCAACTGAAAGCATAATGTACGTAATAGCTAATAGTCTAAGTGATAAAATTATTTGGCTCTAGTCATGATTTCAAATCAGCCAAGGTTTTATAATATCGTCGACCGCGTTTTCAACTTCCATTCATTCCTCATCAAAACCTAACATAAAATGCTACGAGTTGCAAAACTCAGAAAGAAAACACAACACAGAAGATTATAAACATGATATTCACACCATAACAATATAAATGCAAGCATAAATTACAAACGAATTTATTAAAATTATTAGTTTATTTTGTTGAGTGACACTTGAAATCTCACCATAACTTAACAACCGCTAAGTTATGGTCACGAATAATTTAAAACTCCCTAGGTAAAATTATATAATTAGTATCAACTATAACTACCAGAGATGTCCACAACAAAGATTACATACTTAAGTGGTGACATTTGTGGTCTACCCCCAAGGGAATAATCTGGCAGGGATATTTTTTCCGTTGTGTCACCCGCACTTCCACCCTTATTCGAAAACTGAAATATTGTTAAGAGTTCAAATACAACTTGTGTCATCTTAAGGTTTCACAACCATGTTTTCTCAAGGATTCTCAAAAATTAAGATTCGTTCCAATACAACCAGTACTATCTGTCAACATCTAATTTCATATAAATCTTCAATCATTTTAATTAATTTCTATGATAGTCACTACAAATGACAAATTTGGGTCACCACCAATGCTATGCCATTCTGTTACGATTTGTGAAGGAGGAATATTAACATATAACTTCCCAGAATAATTAATTAAATATATTTATTATTTTAAACATTTAATTTAAGTAATAATGTGACGTAATAATCTAAAATGATTATATGACATAACAACTTGAATAATAAGATCACACATGCATGAACTAATATGTTACAAGATAAGGTAAATATATTAGAACACTTATTTTTAATTTTTCGTAAATAATTGAAATTGCAATCTGGACTCTTTTTTTTTTCATTCCCAGAATTTTCAGAATTAAGATTACATAAATAAAATTACAAAAATATTAAAAAAAAAATTATGTAGACAATTCTAAAATTCAAGATACTTTTAGCAATGTTCAATAAACATGTTATGGTCATTCTAGAAAAGAATTTTCAAGCACTAAATTATAAATAATTCTATAAAATTACAAGAACATGTAATGCCCCCGAAATAATGACAAGCCCACATCATAATATTCCATTTATACTCCTTGACTATACAAAAGATGATATGTGTACATGAATTAAAATAAAAGAAGAATCAAGTAATTTTATACCATAATGGATACATTTTTCCAAGTCAATACTTGGGTACAACAAAATGAGTTTAATTCAATATAATAAAAGCCCAAAGCTTGTACAAAAATAATTACATTAAAAACAAAAAACAAAAAACAAAAAACAAAAAACAAAAAACAAAAAACAAAAACAAAAGAAGCTTTTGGCTCCATGTCCTCCCAATCTATGTCCTTGGTGGAGGCATATCATTAACATCTGAAAGTTATTTTCCACGTAGGGTGAGCTAAAACCAGTAGAGATACTTTAACACAATGTATAAATCTTAATGAAGTCATAAGGTGAATGCATGTGCCATTTGCCAAACGTTTTACATTTCCATCTCAAAAAATGCAATGTCAGGATTATATATATCAATTAAAGACAAATATCCTTTTATAATAGAGAACAAGACAGCAGACACAAGACAATGGGAATCTCTAGGTACGTATCTGTGAGTGGGCTATACAAGTACTATCAAAGCCATTTTACCGGTACTAACCAGAATAATCGACATCTAACCGCGCGGGTTTCTAGATATTCACCAACGACACTCATACTAACATAATAACCACAACCACACCCCATAACTAGATTCACCAAGGTATTCATCAATTTTTCTCAAAACAATACACTTTCAATGCCTTAGCATAAAACTGATGTGCTCTAAGCAACCCAAGTACTACCCGCAAATGTTTCTCATGTTCCTTCTCGGAGGGTGAGTAGACTAAGATGTCATCGACGAAGACAACAACGAATCGATCTAAGAACTCACGAAAGAATCAATTCGTCAAGTCCATAAACAAAGCCGGCACGTTGGTTAACCCAAAAGGCTACTAAGAAGTCGTAATGGACACACGTGCACGGAATGTCGTTTTCTAAACATCCTCCTTCTTCACCCTCAACTAGTGATACCCCGATCTCAAATAAATCTTGAAAAAATGATGAGACCCCTTTAACTAGTCCAACAAATCATCTATTCGCAGTAATATGTACTTGTTCTTAATAGTTATCCTGTTTAACTTTAGGTAATTGATGCAGAGTCGCAATGTGCCATCTTTCTTCTTAGCAAAGAAAGTCAATGCTCCCTAAAGTGAAGTACTAGGGCGAATGAAGCCCTTATTTAGCAAATCTTGAAATTGCACCCTTAACTCACACAACTCAGCGGGTGCAAACCTATATAGTGCCATGGAAATCGGAGTCATGCCTGGCGCTAAGTCAATTGAGAACTCAATATTTCTATGTTGTGGTAACTCAATGAGATCTTCCAGAAAAACATCTGAATACTCTCGAACTACCCTCGACAATTCACTCTGGACCATACTATCCTCATCGGCTACTGTAATGCGAAGAAGGAAACTCAACTCTCATCGACCTTTAAGGTCATACAATGGAGAAGTGCCACTTTTACCTCAGTCACACATAAAATAAAAACACTCTCTTGATGGCATAAACACCGATACCCTCCTACGATGGCAATCTATCGAAGCCTAGTAATAAGTCAACCAATTTATTCCCAGAATTACGTCGAAAGCATGCATATCAAGAACAATAAAATCGAAAGAGAGACAGTAATCTACGACCTCAATCTCACAAGAGCGGCATGCTTGACCAAATGCCACTTTACCCCCAATAAGTGTCTCAACCAACAGAGGAGACTCCAATAATTCAAACTCCAAACCCAAAGCGGATGTAAGAGAAGACGATATGAATAAATGAGATGCACCAGTATCAATCAACACATTGGGAATAGAGCGAAACAACAAAACATTACTTTTCACTACGGAAGGTGTTGGCAATTGATCTAGCGTTGTAACAACATACACACACCCTAAAGGCCTCTGATCTATCTACTCTCCCCTTAAAGTATAGGACTGATACACGGATTGAGCTGAACTGGCTCCCTGATTGGCCCTTGAGGCTTATGTTGGCTGTGCTGGCTGATAACTTTGTGATTGCCTCGAACCACACGCACCAGATGTGCCACCAGCTTGAGGGCAAAACCTCTTCAAGTGCCTTGACTACCCACACTAATAATAGGTAGGTGGTTGTCCCCTCTCTAACTCTAGCTCTGAGGACGAGCCGAAGACAGTGCAGACTATTGCCCTCCTCCTTTTTGTGGGCAAACTGAAGACTTGTGGCCCAATTGACCATATTTAAGCAAGAGAACCCAACCTGGTTACCTCTTTCAGACCCTGAACTCAATACAGGAAATGTGGATCTAAACTATGCAGTCTGGGACTGTTGTGGGGTGGAACCCCTTTGCCTTTTGTTGTCCTAGTGTCTCCCTGAACATCATAGGGCCTCTGTCTGGAGCTTATCATCCATTCCTCCTCTACTTGGATCACGGTCTCTAAGTGGGCTCCCAACTCCACAAGACAATCGTAATCCTTAATCATTGACCCAACCACGTTGAAAAGAAAGTCTGGCCCTCAATCTCTTTCGAACTCGATGCAACAGTGTTCTTCCGTTGCCACAAGTTCTAGTGCAAACCTCGATAAACTAGTGAAAGTCACCTTAAACTCGGCTACTAGCGTGTTTAGCTGCTTGAGTTTCAAAAACTGGTCTCTTAACTTCTCCCTAACAGTGGATGGCAAAAACTTATCCTGGAAGGCATTGACAAAAGCCTCCTAAGTCACCCCGATACACCCTCAAGTATACTTCCACCACTAACCTGCATTTCTCTTCAGCTGGAAACATGCCAAGGTCACCTTTAATCCCCCATCCCCGATGCCAAGCATTTCAGATGTCTTCACCATCTGCTCAAGCCACTCATCAGCCTTTAGTGGCTCCTTTGGATCCCTTAAAAACTTGTTTGAATTCGACCAAAAGAACTCCTTCTTCAGAAAGGATGGCCTTGTTTCTGTAACATAGGCCTGGACTTGATTCTTAGCCCTGAGAATGTCAATAGATTCCTGCAACGTTCCTGTCATTTCACGGGCTAAGGCGAGCATGGCTTGTTGACCTGCTGGCCCGACCACGTTGGCCTGACTAACTTCCTTATCTTGCACCAAAATTTCATCCGGTATCGACACCTCCTGCTGCGTAGGCCTGCTACGCTTACCACCACCACATCCTCGTCCTAACATTCTAATAAAGGTGCACAATAGTTTAGCACATTTACAAATGTGCCGAAACTAACTCACTCACATCCTAATATAGTGGATAATAATTAATTCATTCCACATAAGCACCGAGTCAATGGTAAAAATCACGTCTCACGATCCCAAAATATTCAAATCCAGTAGCTCTAATACTAAATTATAACACCCCGAAATAATAATAACAACCCCACATCATAATATTCTATTTATACTCCTTGATCATACAAAAGATAACATGTGTACATAAATTGAAATAAAAGGAGAATCAAGTAATTTTATACCCTAATGGCTACATCTTTTCCGGTCAATGCTTAGATACAACAAAAATGAGTTCAACTCAATACAGTTAAAGCCCAAGACTTCTACAAAAATAATTACATCAAAAGAAAAATAAAAGAAGCTCTTGGCTCCAAATCCTCCCAAGCTGTGTCTTTGGTGGAAGCATATCATTAGCAGTTGAAAGTTGTTTTCTACGTAGGGCGAGCTAATGCCAAATAGAGATACTTTAACACAATGTATAAATCTTAACGAAGTTATGCATGCTATTTGTCAAACGTATAACATTTCTATCTCAAACAATGTAATCCTAGGATTATATATATCAATTCATGAAAAATATCCTTTTATATAAGAAAATAGGGCAGTGGATACAGGACATTGAGAATCTCTAGGTACGTGTCTACTAGTAAGTTATACAAGCACTACCAAAGCCATTTTACTAGTACTAACTGGAAGAATCGGCACCTAATCGTGCGGGTTTCTAGACTTTCACCAACGACACACAGGCCAACATAATAACCACAACAATACCCCTTAACCAGATTCACTAAGATATTCACCTATTTTTCTCAGAACAATACATTTTCAATGCTTAAGTATAAAACAATGCTTAATGCAGATGTATGAGCAATTAGTTTCAATTTACTTAATTCTTATGCAATTTCTACAACAATTAAATTTATCTTCCACCGATAACCCAAAACAGATATTTCTATTCAACAGATAATTTCCAACAAAAGATATAATCTCCTCATTTTCAAAAATGAAAGCGATATTACATATCTAACTCTACCTTCATCATCAACATACATTCATTTCAAAACCCAACATCTTTTCCCTTTTCTTCCATAAACCAAATATTAATGATTTCTTAGCAAAACCTCATTTACTTTCAAAATCACATTTAAGTAAGTAAATTCTAACATTTCAATATCTCAACCATAAATACATTCCACAACCTTTCTCAAGCACCTATTTGAAAACCCCTCTTTTACAATACCAAAATCAAACCCTAGATTTAATCCAAAATTTCCAAATCACTAAACCTTTTCTATGAGAAAATAACTAGGCTAAAAATCATATCAAAAGTTAAAGAATCCCTACCACAAAAGTAGAAGAGGAAGAGAGCAAGGGTTGAAGTTTAGTGAAGTCGAAAATGATATCCTCTCCGATTAAAATGACGCCTCCTACAAGCTTTACTTTTTCCTCCAAAGAACTAGGGTGTGAAATCAATAGATTGAGAGTATTTGGGTTTAAGGTAGGAACTAGAGAGAGAGGGTAAAGAAATTAGGGTTTGGAATGTTTTAGAGAGAGAAGAGAGAGGAAGTGAAAAAGTGATTCAAAAATCCCTTTCCCCGAACTGATATACGCGTAGACCGCTCGAGCGACCGATCGCTTGAGCGTCAGGGACAATAAGTGACATAGCTCGACCGACCAAAACAATGCTTGAGCGCACAATGACCCTTCCCATAAGTTTTACAAACTGAAGAAGACTGCTCGAGCGCAAGAAATACTGCTCAAGCGAAGATACCCTACTCCTAGAAGTTTGGAGACCTGCAAAATTACTGGAAGATCTCAAAGACCACTCGAGCGACCAAAACACTGCTTGAGCGAAGAAGCAAAAATCTGGACAACAACTCTTTTGAAAAACTAACTCTCAACCTGGTTCAAGCACAACAATAAATCCCAAACAACCAAACTTAACTAGCAATAAGAGTAAGAGGTTACAAACAACAATTAAAGATATGGAATTTCAGATCTAAGAACATGAAAAGGGTCAGGTCTAAACCAAAACCGTTATAAACACATGTAACGCAGATTTGACACACTTTCTTAAAATAATTCCACACTAAAATATACAAGTCAAAACCATAATCTAAAAATTGGAGATGAAATTAGACTTCCCAAATTTCATTTTTTACTCAGAAAATACTAGATTGGTTTATTGTAGAATATTTAGTGATTTTTCAAACATAGATCAAAATATGTTCTGAAATCTAGATTTAATTAAAATTCCATATAAATTTGTACAATTCTAAAAGAATTGATACAAAATTTTTTGGATGTTTTAGATATCATTCTTAACAACTTTTTAGACAAAACCATTTCAAAAGTCTAAGTATAAAAATATCTAAAAATTTGTACAAAATTCTATGCAAATTTAAGAATGACACGATCAAATCAAATAAAATTTTCAAATATCTAATACATACCACAAATTGCACATGCCTGCATAAATAAGATCATACCATGATTTTAATACTGCTAACATATAAATCTTTTGATTTTTAAAGAAAAAATGAGAAGATTTTAAAATTTTCCTTAGAGCATCTCTAATGGTTTGTCATTGGAGCTGCTATTGTTATAATTTGGTAGCTGGAGAAGAAAATGGTGCTTCAATGGTGCCATATAGCAGCTGTCAAAATTTGGCAAATGCCAAAACTAGTGTCAAATTGACACAAACTTTGGCAGGTGCCATATATGCCATATTAGGCAAAACCTCCCTTCCCGCCCCCTCCCCCTCCCCCCCCCTCCCCCTCCCCATCTCTCCAATCCAGCAAAACAGATAATTTTTTGCAAAATCGCCATTTTTGCAAAATTAAACATAGAAACTAGTGTGTTCGAGAGCCGGGCGGTTGTTGGTCGTCTTGAAGCACTATTACTATAATTTTACTATTTTTTACTATTCATTATTAAATTATAATAATGACAATACTATTATAATATTTGTCGTTATAGATGATCTAGCAAATGAATAATGAAATGTGATGGTGAGAGTGGCTCTTTTTGCATTCTCTCCTTCCTTGCACTATTTTTCTATGATTTTTTTTTTTTTTTTTGGCACACGGGAGAAGATCACTTCTACATACACCCTAATCATCAACTCTCTCATAATTATGCGTCGTCCACTCTTCCAAAAACCAAGAATGCTTATTATAACCAGAGAATGAACCAATGTAGGACATGGGCTCACGTGTCCCTGGGTTTTTTATACTTACACTATTTCTTTTATATATGAAATTTATATTTAATTATTTTTTATAAAATTATAATAATGTTTCCTTCTTAAAGTATGTAAAATTCTTTTATATTTTAAATTTTTTGAAAGTGCTCTATTATATATATATACTAGCGTATGCCCGTGCCTGAAGGCACGGTGTAAATAATGTTAAGATTAAAATATAATTATAATTCCAATACTATTTAATAAATTATAAATTGACCCATAAACAATCTAAAATAACACTAAAAAGATAGATGAAACATGATATTCAAATTAACCTCTAATTAACATAAATCATCAAAACACCATAATAAATCAACATAAAATTTTAGCAGATTACAATCCAAAATGTTAAACTTGAGTCAACTATGGGCAGTTTAAGAAAAATTGAACGTGGGTAGTTTAATACAAATTGAATTTCCAACGATTTGGCCATTCAAGTTGTCAACTTAACACATTTTGTCCCATTTGATTTTATTGCTCTGCTATTAAGTCATCTAATCGGCTGTTATTATTAGGCATGTAGACAAAAAGGATATCCAAAAATAATTCTTCACATTTTTTAAAAGGCTAACATAATGGACATACTAAACATTATTGAACCTATTTAAAAAGCATTGGCAAAAACAAATACAACCTACCAAAATAAATAAATAAATAAAAAATCCAAACTAAAATCTCTCCAAACAAAAATCTAAGCCTCCTTGTAATTGCGGGCACAATCTCCTAAGTCTCCTTGTCATGGAATGGTTTCATCCGCCATAAGAAAAGAACCTATTAAAAAACCAAGCAGAGTCTGCTACAACGGGTTCATTGTCTTGATTACGCTGCCAACAATAATAAGCATGAGTTCGATTTTTTATGTCACGAATTGCATGCCCAAAGCTTGCTTCACGATATGCAGAATAATTTGGTTGTGGATATATAAAACTGCAAAATTAAGGTCAATTTTATAAGTAGACAATTTTACAAAATAGTTCAGTATGAGAATTAGTTGACCTAAGAAACAATTAAACAGTCTGACTTGCTAGCTATGCCTTCCATGTTTCCACCATCACCGATTGTTATGTATACTGGAGCATTAATATCTCTAACCGGTAAGCTTAATCCATTTGTAATGTTGTACTTAATATTTGATATGCGTTCCTACAACATAGGATAAGAAATTAATTTTCATAAACAATATGAAAATAAATTATCTAATTTTGTATTAGAAAGAAAGCTTCCTGAACGCTCATAAGAATGAACATGGCCAGCAAATACAATATCAACTTTGTACTGAACAAACAACGATTCAAACTGGACTCTCATACTTTCTCCTTCCATGTAATGGTAGTGGTTGGTATTGTACCATGGAGCATGTAAAATAACAATGACCCATGGAGTTTCATATCTGTTAATCTTTGGGAGCTCTTGTTCAAGCCATTTGTATTGCGGGGTATATTTCCCTAAACAACCATAAAATTTTGTTAGCAAAACAAAAAATAAAAGTATAAAATATGAAAGTAAAAAAAAAAAAAAAAGAAGATTCATACCATAGGCTGAGTAAGAAGAAAGAACAATGATATATGTCGATGCACGCTTAATTGAAAACCAAAATGGGGAAGTACTCTGGGATGCCTTGTAGGGTACATAATAGCGGTGCAAATATGGCTTGAAAGGATCGGTTTCTTCCTAAAAAAGAAGATGATATAATCCATAAAATAATTTATGACAGAGAAATGAGATCGGTGACAATGAACAGAACATATTTATTTGGTGTCTTACCAAATTAGAAGCTAAGTCAATTTCATGATTGCCTGCACTCCAAATCCAGGGTTGGTACGCAACGCTCTTCTCAATGAAACAACCAAATGTATCCCACTTGGTATTGTCATGGTTAGGGTGATCATCAGCATATGAAAGATCACCAGCAAATAGCACAGCTTGGCCTTTTATTGGGTTCGACATATAATGCTCTAGAGTTCGATTGGAATCTGCAGTTTGTCCCAAGTCACCTGCACAAAAATAATGTTAACATTATACAAAATGTAATGAATGATGAATTAAATAAATAAACTAAAATTCCCTAGATTACCCTAACCTATGACGCCAAAGGTGTAGGGAACGTCAGGTCCTGGCTTGGGAGGAGTTGTGAAGGAGAACTGACCGGTGTAAACGTCCCCGAACGCCCCGGGAGGGTTAAGTCCCGTTCCGTTGATATTGGGGTCATTACAGTTCAAGGGCTCAAATGTCACGGTTCTTAATCTTGAACCAAAGAGTCCAAATCTGGCAAGTCAATTTTGAAAACAGATTTTTTGAAAGAAGTGCCAAACATGGACTGCTTTGCCAGATACAGAGTCGCCACCGAAATATTTTTTAAATGGGAAATTTAGGAAACCCTGACTCAGTGCCAAAGGCCACGTGTCCGTCATCACCAAAGTTGCCTCGGCTCGGGAACTTGGGTACGATTGGGGAAGGTCACTTCGTGAGCACCCCCGCTCGCCCGGTCAAAGACCGGCCTCTACTAACCATGATATCTATTTTTGAAAACATTGTGTGTTCTTATTCCGGTTATTAGCCTAGATTTACTATGTGATGCGCACAGCATACAAGTATAGACTGAGTCGCCTGAATTAGAACAAAACATTTCATGTTTGTTTGTTTTGAAAATGGTTTGATGGTGCTACCCGCAGGTAGGCTAAGACGTGGATTTGCCACCCTCAGGTGGGCTTAGAAAACATGATTTTGCCACTATCTAGTGGGCTTAAAATAAATATTTGATGAATTGTTCCAATCCAAGTAACCCAACCTCCACCCACAGGCATTCAAGGCAGTTATATCACATAAGCACATAGCCTCATGGTAAGCATACTATTCATGGCAGTCACTCACACGCATGCAAGGATGCTAAAGCATAAAACTCACCGAGTACTCCAAGCCAAAACAGAAGCTCATTAGAAATCATGCATGATCCTAAATATACAGAAATGCCTAATGCAACACATGCAAAGATGCAACTATAGCAGGCTCGGCTATTCTAAACATGGCATATGGAATGCTACAACTAACACGTATTTAATTTGGAATTGAAATACAAATGCAGTTTGTATTATCATACTGTATGCTAATTGAAATATGCCCTAATCTAACCATCATAAGTAAGTAAATAAAAGGGAAGAAAGACGTGGGGTTGGAAGACATACATCACACTCACCCACACTTATTACAATTATGCCCTCGCGCAGAGGGTCCAAATAAATATACAGTCCCGAATGAAAGAATAGTACAGTCCAAATAATACAGTCCAAATAATGTACAAATTCCTAATTAATTTACAAATTAACTAAGAAAATAATAAAACTGGCATGCAAGCCAAGGACTGCCTTGATTCTGCTCCGGATGATGGAATGATACATGTTTGGGCTGCTTTGCGCGGAAATCCACTGGAATGCCCCAATTAGCCTCTGTTTTGCAATGATTCTTGAAAAGCGCGCCAAGCTCGGAAGACCGCTGATTCTTGATATGCTGCAACAGAGAGCAGGAAAGGGGCATAGCAATGTATTTTCACAAATGTATGCATGTCTCGATCCTCGTACCATCAATCACGCATCTCGATGCATGATGGCCGAGGAGCCGAATTGCACAACTCAATATAGAATGAATGCATATGAACACTACAACAAAACCTAACTCCATCATGGATAATCCGGAGCGTCGGTGACTTGGGAATCGAGACCCGTTCCGTTGCTCGGAGTACGAAACGTGCCTCGTTTCCCGTGCCCGGGCTAACTCTTATCCCGAATACGATGCGATATGCATGATATGCATGAAATGCAGCTAATATGCAATCCTAACATACACAATGTCATGGAATGGCATACACGCTATACGAGGTAATATACAACCGGGCATACACAATGCTATGGGTGAAATGGCATACGCAATGCAATAATGGGTTTACACCAACATGAGAGAGCCTCAGCCACACTCACATAGGAGGCCATTAGATGAAAATGAGACAACTCGAAATACGTGCACGCGTGCACGCAAACCGAGGACCGAACCTACGGCACGGAATGCCACTCTAATGAGACATGGCAAGACATGGAATATGATATGCAAACATGCAAATTTCAGAGGCAAAATGACATGCAAAACAGCCCCGAAACATGGCGAAATGAAACCCGATGCGAGGAACGAGTCCCGAAACATGGAATTAAGCACATGAAATGGCCTATAGCTATGCAATGCATGCATGATTCGTACATGAAGTGTGAAGACAGAAGCTAGGCAGCCCCAAAAAAATCATTTTTACAGTTCAAAGCATGGCCAAACAGTGGGTACAAATAGGGAAAAATTAGCATGCAAAAATGGGGGGCCAAGAGAGGTAATGAAGCAAGTCATAGCTTCTGATCTCAAACACAGAAGGCCCCTTCTACAATGTTGAAGAGGAGCCAAAAATATGATATTTTACAGTTTATGAAAACCCCCAAAAACAGATACAAGTATGGCCAAACTAACATGCAAGAAATGGGTCAACAAAGGGGCAAAGAAGCAAGTGGTGCACGCTGGCCCCAAACAGGTTAGGTCCCTTCAACAATGTTGAAGAGGGGCCCAAAATATGGCTGTTTACAGCTTATGATCGGACCCAAAACAGAACACAAGCATGCTCAAAGTATGATGCAAGATGAGGCCACCAAGAGGGCTATAACATGAAGTATACCAAGGATGCTTCAAAAAGCCCTAGACCCTTACTGAAACATGAAGAGAGGGTCATTTTAGGGCCATTTACAGTTTGGACCAGAGTCCAAAAACAGAAGCACAGGGGGCTGATAAATCACGCAAAAATAAAGCCGAGAGAGGGGTAAAGAGACAAGTAGCAAATGGAGGCCTCAAACAGTGATGAGCCCTTCAACAATGTTGAAGAAGGGATCAAAATAGGCCACTTTACAGTTTAAAATAGAGCTCAAAAAAATTTACAAATTGGCCAAAAATGCTATGCAAGAAAGGGGGATACAAGAGGGGTAATGAAGCAAGTGCAAGAAGGAAGCCTCAAACAGTGAGAGGCCCTTAATGAAACATGAAAAATGGCTCAAAATAAGCCTAGTTCGAGTTAGGGTCGGAGCCCAAATATGCAAGCATAAGGAGCTAAAATATAAACCAAGAAAAGAGCAAAAAGAGGGAAAAAGAGACTCACCCTTGAAGACTAGTCTTTCATCAACTCTTGGCTTAAGAAAAGATGCTCCTTGCCTCTGGAAATGGCCTCCGAACTGCTGGTATGGAGTATGGGTTGGTTGGCTTGGAGATGGAGTAGAAATGGATCCAAGAATAAAGGGTTTTGGTGCTTGGAATATAGAGAGAGAGAGAGATTGGATGTAGGAGGCTCCAAACAAATTTTTCTAACCCCTGCAAATGGAGGGGGAGTGTTGGTTTTATAGAAGACAAAGGGCCAAGGCTTCTTGGAGAAGCCTCAAGCAAAGGGTGCAAGCTTCTAAGAAAAGCTAAACCAAAAGGGTCAAGCTTCTTCAAGAAGCTAAAACAAAGGGTGCAAGCTTCTAAGAGAAGCTAAACCAAAAGATTCCAAGCTTCCTCAAGAAGCTAAAACAAAATGTTCAAGCTTCCTGGAGAAGCTTCAGCCGAGAAAAAAAAAAAAAAAAAAAAATTGATGGCCGACCGACCACTGTTCACCGACCATGCCGACCGACCTCGCCGACCGACCACTGTTCACCGACCTCGCCGACCGACCATGCCGACCGACCTCGCCGACTGACCATTCATCAATGGTGCTGGTGGCAAAAAAACTACTCTGAAAGTCCAACTTCAAATGGACATAACTCCTTCATGTGAACCCCTTTTCAGGTCATTCTTGTGTCCAAATTGAAGCCCCGGAAGTTAGCTTTCCAATGGCGCAAACCTTGCATTAAAATTCCAACTGTGCAAAAAGTTATGCTCGTTTCAGTGAAGCTGCGCAGATGTTTTCTCTCCTTCCAGATTCATGCTGAACCACTTTTGACCAGAAAAAGCTGGTCGGCCATCTGATTTGCTGGTTTTCCATGTGGCCACGTTGAAGCCCCGGAAGTTATCTTTCCAATGGCGCCAACCTCGCATCAAAATTCCAACTGTGCAAAAAGTTATGCTTGTTTTGGTAAAGGTTGCTCAGTTTCGGTCCAACTGGGATGATGCCCAACTTCAACCAATCATATCTCCCCCATCCGGACTCGGCTTTAGGAGATTCTTGAGTGAAAAATGAAGCTCCAGAAGTCTTCTTTCCAACGGTGGTGGACTCATAGCGTAAATCCAAGTGCATAGATAGATAAGCCTGATTTAGCAAGGACCACTCGACTCTCTTTTAGCGATTCATACCCAACTTCTTCCCCAGCTAGGTTTCTTCTCTCTTCTCCTCTTTTCTTCAACTCTAAACCCCTAAAAATGGTGTTTTGAAAGATTTTTCAAAGATTTCATCTCTCTTTCATTCATTTCCACTTTGTCCTTGCTTGGTTTACTGAAAAGCGCAATTTTTGACAAAATGCGAGCCTCGGAACATCGTAGAAACTTTATTTCAAAAATATTTTGAAAGAGAGGGTTTTAAGTCTAAAATCTTTTGATCAAGATTGTTTTGGTCCACAAGGGGTATGATGTTGAGGTTTGACTCTCTTTTTGCCAAAGAAATTGAAACTTTGCCCTGCACATCTTTCTCTACCATGTAAACCATCAGTCGCGTCCAAGTCTTATGGACGGTCAAAAATGAGGTGTCTACAGTTGCCCCTCTTTGACAGAACTCGGAAGTCAAGAAGTGACGGGAGTGAATGTCAAAGCCCAGAGACGACCCATTTTTGACAAGGCCGAAGACTTGGACAAACAAACAAAATATAGATAAATAAATGGTTGTGCCCGCAGGCTGCCTACGTATCCTTTTGCAAGGAATCAAACCAGCGTAGTTCAGGGGCAGGATGCACAATGATATGCAGGAAGATTTTGATGATTGGACTTATACGCTACGCGAAGCCGGTTTGAAAATTGAGGATTTATGCAATGCACTGTAATGACTAAAATGCAATGTGATAGCTAGGAAAAGGGAGGTACCTTACAGGGGCAATTGGTGATGACTCACCTCAGGCTGTTGGGGATCTCCTGCTTCTGCATCTTAATTGAACCATAGGTAATACTTTTCTCCCTGACTGTGGTCGCAGCTTTCCCTATTCTCCAACAGGGTGACAGACTAGGTTGGATCAGTATCCAGAATTGAGGTACATACAGATGCTATCTCAATCTATGGGGCTGCCATACAGATTTCAAGCCGAGGATATACCCCTGGGTATTTAAACCAGACTTTAGTCTCGGAAATCCCGAACCTTTGCGTTCTAGGCATGAGCTATTCGAACTCTAGTTTCCACCGTCTCAATTGGTCTCCTAGGAACTCACTACTAACACAAGCAGGTGGCTATACCAGACCGCTGGAAGTCGTTCGGGCACGACAAACACCAAAGGAATTGCACCTTTAGAGGATTTAAGGTCTCCTAGACCGGCGTAGGTGCGCAAAATAACGCGATAAAATGCATGCATAATGCAGGACTTGGTACATAACTTACGACATGGCATTCCATTCATTTTGCACACAACTCATTCTTCGGGCATACAGCTCATTTTCCGGGCACGCAGCTCGTTTTCGGGCACACAGCTCATAACATTACTTAATCTGAACACTCAGTCCATAACTTAGCATTTGGTTTGCATTTTGAACACACAGCTCAAGCACTTGAATTTCTGAACACGCAGCTCATACTTTTTGTCTTGAACACGCAGCCCCCTTTTTCTGACATTTGAACACGCAGCTCAAACTTTTTGTCGTGAATACGTAGTTCATACTTTTTGAAAGTTGAACACGCAGCCCAAACTTTTGAATTTCTGAACACACAGCCCATTTTGATTGTGAACACACAGCACACACTTGTTGAAAGAAGTTGAACACGCAGCCCAAACTTTGAATTTCTGAACACACAGCCCATATTTGATTGTGAACACGCAGCACACACTTGTTGAAAGTTGAACACGCAGCCCAAACTTTGATGATGAACACGCAGCCCATATTTGATTGTGAACACGCAGCACACACTTGATTGTGAGTTGAACACGCAGCCCAAACTTTGATGATGAACACGCAGCCCATATTTGATTGTGAACACGCAGCACACACTTGATTGTGAGTTGAACACGCAGCCCAAACTTTGATGATGAACACACAGCCCACTGTTTTTGAAGTTTGAACACACAGTTCAAACACTTGATGTTGAACACATAGCTCACACTTTGAAAGTTGAACACGCAGCCCACTATTTCTGAAATCTGAACACACAGCTCAAACACTTGATGTTGAACACGTAGCTCACACACTTCAATTCTGAACACACAGCTCATGTACTTCATGTTGAACACGCAGCTCACTCACTTCAATTCTGAACACACAGCTCATATACTTCATGTTGAACACGCAGCTCACTCATTTCAATTCTGAACACACAGCTCATATACTTCATGTTGAACACGCAGCTCACTCATTTCATTTGCACGCAGCTTATTCATTCTATTCTGAAACTGAATAGATATGTTTATTATGAATGCAGGTGTCTTCCCACGTTACACGGGGATACGGCTCCATTGTCGCGGGGTAGTGGTATACAGAGCTCCCAGAGGCTATTCGGGATTGGGTTGACCAGGCAGGGTTTGGACCCTTCTGCACTGGGATTTCTCGCTACCCTGCTAGCAGGACGTTGATAAGTGCCCTTGTAGAGAGATCGTGCAAGGACTTCTCAGCCGAAGAGGACGAAGAGAGCCTCTTATTCTTGCACTTGAGCACCGATGCAGATGTTCCTGCTTTATTTGCCTTTTTTACTAGTAGTTGTAGCACATTGTACATTATTAGGCAGTTTTATTTTCTGTAAAACTTGTACCCTTGTTGTTAAATGTTGTAACAAAGGAAGCATGATGGAATGAAACAACTTTTGAAAAAGTGTTGTATTTTATATTCTTAGCATCATATCGCATCATTTTGCACCAAAAATGAGATTGAATGGAAATGTGCATTGTGTATTTTGCCAAGTCAGGTAGTGAACCGACGCAACAAACTAAACAACCTAACTTACTAAGAAACAACGAAACCTTAGTAAGTTTACAACTCGATAAGCAAAACACAACAAAGTTTGATTAAACAAAGAGTAACAACTCAATGCACGAAACTCGATGACTCGATAAACAAGACTTGATAAACAAAACAGCTCGACAAACAAAACAACAACTCGATAAGCAAAACAACAACTCGATAAGCAAATGGGCATGACTTCGCAAAATTATCGCCGGACGGCACTGGAAGTGGTACCAACCACAAGTTCTCAGCATGTTCAACTTCTAAACAGCTGATGGAGCAAAAGGGAAGACCCTCGGCCATAAGGAAAGGACACTGGCCTCGAGAAATGGCCATCGGCCAACAGATTTGACCAATCGACCAAAAGTTGACATCTACCCTCCACTCACACCTTATCCCCTACAAAAACCACCAGAATGTTGACATCTGTCATCCACTCACACCTTATCCCCTACAAAAACCACCAGAAAGTTGACATATGTCCTCCACTCACACCTTATCCCCTACAAAAACCACCAGAAAGTTGACATCTGTCCTCCACTCACACCTTATCCCCTACAAAAAGCCTCAGCTTCGTAGTTTTTCTCAATCCAACACTGATTTGCTCCAAATGGAAGAGTTTCTTGCCCAGAATCTCACAACTTGGATTTCCAACTTGGACGGCTCGGAAAAGCTGAATTTCCGGGGCTTTGATATAAACGCACTATTCACTCTGAGTCGTACTCCGCTACACTTTCCGTTTCTCCATGCCGCGGCAAGGTTTTGGAATCCAATAACACATGTCTTTAGCTTTGGCGGGCAAGAGGTATGTCCTACCTTCGAAGATTTCCAAGCTTTGATGGAATCTGAGCGCAACGAAGAAGTCTTGCCTCAGCTTCGCTTTGGCCATGCCCAAGCCTTAGGGCGAATGTGTGGGCTCACAATGCACGATGCTCGATCTTTAATTTGTGACGGAATGCTGGATGTTCCGAGTTTGATTTGCCGTTTTTCTGATGCCGGTGACCGTGGTGACCATCATTGGCAAGGTTTTCGGCAACATGCCCTTTGTTTGTGCATGCTATCTCATTTCTTGTTTGCCTCAGGCTCCGGAGGATCTAGTGTCCGGCTAGTCGAGGTTGCTCAAGGCTTAAAGGAGGGCAAGAGCTGCATTGCCATGACTCTGGCTGAAACATTAATGGGCTTGGATGCCTTTTATCACCGAGAGACGACCAAATTTGCGGGGAGTCCACTACTGCTGCAGGTAATGTTTCCCACCCAATCTCACATATGTATTGCTCACATCACTCGGCCCTCAGGCTCGGTTTTTCTCACAAAACCCTTTTCTTACTTTTCTCTCATCGTACATCTCTCTATTCTTTATTCTCTCATTTTTCATCCCTCCCCAGGTATGGTTGATGGATAAATTGCAAGTTGTGGACTCTTGCCCAGCCTACTCAGCTCGCGGCTACTTCTTTCGACAACGCCTAGTCGATGCCCTTGATGAGGGATGGTGGTTCAACTGGATGTGCAATTTGTCTGCTGACCGCATTGCTTGGCGCTGCCCTTGGCTCAATCTTCAGGCAATGAGCTATAGCATGTTCCGGCAGACTGGGATCCAGTTGATTGGTCTGACCCACTGCGTGTTCTACTTTCCGTTTCGATTCCTGCGCCAGTTTGGTCATGATCAGACTTGCCCGCCAGAGGGGATTGAGTACCCGGCTGCTTTCCCGGTCCGAGGCGCACAGCTTGCCCCATATGCTACAGCATGGAGGACTAGAGAGCTCCTGGCCCCTGCTCCCACTTTCAGTTGCACTTTGTCTGACGAGTGCTGGGATTGGCTCAATGAAGAGGCGCAGATTGGGCCTAGCTTGGCATCAGAGGCTTCGACTAGCTCTGGTAGGGGGCGCAGGGACACCTGACTTGACTATGCCCCGGATCTATTGCTTTATTAGTACTTTCAAGTTTTCTTTATGAGTGTAATAAAAAGCAACTTCAATTGTATGCAAGAGCAAGAGAACTCTGTATTGAAATCAATGAAATTGAAGGTTGTGGTACTGAAAATTTTCCGCTTTGGTCCAAAAATGGTCTTAGTTGTAAAAAGATTAATTTGAACAAAGTCAACTCTTACTAAAACTTTTCAAAACTATTTTCGATATGGATCAGAACTGGACACGCCTGAGATCTGTCACTGAGATGCACAACCCCGGATCCTAGCAACTGGAAAGTTGCCCCTAGTCTGAATAGCACTGTACCGGAGATCACGATGAATGCTGATGGACAAAGATGACTGAGATGATCAATATGGACAAAGTTGATCGGGGAAAAGGTTGTGGCTGAACTTCAGAATGAAGCTGCCTACGTATCCCAAGGATGGGAATCAAGCCCTACGTAGTTCAGGCTTAGGTTCGCTCGGGTATTTTCACTCTCCTTTTGCGCTCTAACTTTTGCCAAGGCCGCCCTTTGCGGGTTTTCAACCTTGCGAGCTCAGTTTTTATAATTTCAAATTTTCTGTGCTCTGAGTTTTGCCTAGGTCGCCCTTTCGGGTTTTCGGCCTAGCGAGCCTCTCAAGGGTAGTATTTCTTCAACTTGTCCATATTGATCGGTTGTGAGAACTCCAAGCCATCTAGATCCATCAGAACCACAGCTCCACCTGACCAGATTGACTTGATGATGTAGGACCAGTCCAATTGGGTCTGAACTTGCCTCTTGGGTCGTGGATGGGAGCTCGGTTGTCCTTGAGCACCAAATCTCCTTCTTTTAAATTCCTGGATTAACCTTCTTTTTGAAAGCCCGGGCAATTCTGCGTTGATAACCTTGGATATGGTACAGTGCTTTCAGCCTTCTCTCATCAAAGAGCATGAGTTCCTCAAATCTGCTCTGCTGCCAATCTGCTTCGGCTATCTGACATTCAGCCAATACTCGTAATGACGAGACCTCAATCTCAATAGGTAGAACGGCCTCCATCCCATAAACTAATGAGTACGGAGTCGCCCCAGTAGAAGTTCTGATTGAAGTCCGGTAGCCCCACAGAGCAAACGGCAGCTTATCTGGCCAGTCCCGGTAGGTTTCCACCATCTTCTGTAGTATGTGCTTGATATTCTTGTTGGCGGCCTCAACCGCTCCGTTGGTTTGCGGCCGATAGGTAGACGACTTATGAAAAGCCACATTGTATTTTTCCAACAAATCAATTACCTCTTCTTGAAGTGGGAACCATTGTCTGAAATTGTTTCGTTTGGGACCCCGTAGCGACAGATGATGTTGTTTCTGATAAATTTTGCGACGTGCGAAGCTTTCAACACCGCATAAGATTGGGCCTCAACCCACTTTGTAAAATAATCTATCGCTACCAAGATGAACTCATGCCCATTTGACCCCTTTGGCGTAACTGCTCCGATTACATCAATTCCCCAGACTGAAAAATGGCCATGGTGAAGTCATGTTGTACAGCTTTGACGCGGAATGTTCATGCGATTTGCATGAATCTGACATTTGTGGCATCGCCGGACGAAACCAATACAATCCTCCTCCATGGTGGACCAGTAATAACCCTGTTTGAGGATCTTCCGTGCCAACATTACCCCATTAATGTGCGCACCACATTCTCCCCCGTGGATGGCTTCCATCAAACGCTTTGACTCTTCGGCATCAACGCACAGTTTATGCATTCCCAGATGACCCCTTTTATACAGTTTACCCCCGCAGATGATGAACTGAACTGCCATTCTCATGATTGCCCTTTTGTCTTTGGCATTTACCCCCTGCGGGTATGCTTCTTTCTCCAAGAAGTTCCAGATGTCGTAATACCAGGGGTTTTCGTCCTGAACTCCATCTATAGCGGCAATCGACTCATAGGCGGGTGCAAATTTCTGGTCGATGATGACTGGACGCATCCGGACTCCACACGGGATGTCTATCATAGAAGATAGAGTTGCTAAAGAATCTGCGAACCTGTGTTCTCTCTTAGTAGATGAGTAAAACTTAGCTTCTCAAACCGAGGAATCAGCAAATCCAAGGTCTGGTGATACATCATCATCTTTTCCTCTTTCACTTTCCAGTCTCCTTTAGCTTGAGACACAACAAGGTTCGAGTCCCCAATGACGTC
>JAPPVO010004862.1:0-22252 GCA_030407325.1 Camellia japonica
ATTTAGTATGACTCTGATACTTTATTATCATAAACGCTTTGTATTGTAAACTAATAATAAGTAACTATTGTTTAAAAAATTAATAGATAATATTTGGGCATACTTTCTTTTCTTTTCTTTTTTTCAATTAGGAGGAGAATAAGAAAATTATATTAAACTAGACAATCAACTATATAAAAAAAAAAATTTGCAAAATCATCCATTTAAGTCCAATACCAACAATTACTGCTAAAAAAATAGAAAGCCCCATAATTAGGAGTTCGGATCCTCTCCAGCCATTTTCTCCTGCCCTTCCTCTGGGGGACGGGCCAGATTTGGCCACGTCACCTCACAAAAAATCTGGGGCTCAGATTAATTCAAAAAAAAAAAAAAAATCCTCTTGACACCTCTGTTTTAGACGTCCCACCAGTGTACTCTCTCTCTCTCTCTCTCTCTCTCTCTCTCTCTCTCTCTCTCTCTTCTCTAATAAAAAATTAAAAAATCTATTTTAATCTTTTTCATTTTATTTTCACAATATATATAATTTTTAATATAAAATTTTAATTTTATAAAATTAAAATATCATTGAAAATATACCTTTAAAATGAGACTAATATTAAATATATTTAATAAAAAATTAAAATAAATAAAAATTAATTACTATGTTTAGTTATGTTTTGAAATTATTATTGGGCAAATTACACTAACGATCCCTATAGTTTGGGTTTTATATCACTTTGGTCCTTGACTTTTTAATTGTGATACATTTGGCCCTGAATTTTGAATCTTGTTCCAACTGATATATTCGAGGCTCACTCGAGCGAAGGAGTGGTCGCTCGAGTGACCAGACACAAAGAAACCTTGCTCGAGCGTAGAAAGCCTTGCTCGAGCCAACAAATCGAAGCTTCAGGTCTGCAACCCAAAAGCATGCTCGAGCGAAGAAACCCAAAACATAGACCTCGCTTGCTCGAGCGAAAGAAAGCTCACTCGAGCGAAGAATTGCAACCTTTAGGTCCAGAACTAAACGCAGACGCAAGCTCAAGCGCAAGACTTCTCGCTCAAGCCACCAGACACATCACCCAACTCTCGCTCGAGTGAAGGAACCCTGGCTCGAGCGAAGAATCTAAAACACAGGACTCGCTCGAGCGACAAAAGTCTCGCTCGAGCGAAGACACCAAAATCTGGGCAGCAACCATTTGTTTCAAAAACTCCCAACCTGATACAAACCTGCCCAACACATCCTAAAATTCAAATATAAGGAATTAAAGGACGAAAATGAAACAAATGCAACAATACTCAACCGCGGAACCTAAGTCCAGAATACTGTACATAAAGGGGAAAACCTGGGATCGCTATACAATACCAAACTAACTACCAACATGAGAAAAAAAAAAATAGCGCAAACTGTATTTATCATCATTCAATTTTTGCTCAAATTTTGTTATGATTTTTTTCATTTCAATTGTCACAATCTTAATCCCATATTTTCAAACAATTTTTTTTTAATATGATCTTTTGGTCAATTTGTTGTTAAATTATATCCAAATTTCATATTAGGACTTGAATTTTCCTAAACTTTGAATCATATATATTGATATGAGAACCTTTATATTTAATTTAATTACATAGAACTCAAGTTTATTATGCTAATTAAATTTGGTGGTAGATTATTGTGCGAAGAGCCTTTAAAAACTCAATCAGAATATTGATGGTTATGAAAATGCAAAACAAAAACTAATATCACAAAATGAATATGAGCGGGAAGGATAATCACAAATACACAAGACCAAAATTTATGCAATTTGATTTAAGTCTATCTAACACAAAAAGAGTAATACTCTCAAGAACTACAAATGATTAAAAAAAAAAATTTAAAGAAAAAGAAAAAGAAAAACCAAAAACTCTATCTTAGTTCAATTCTCGGCATTACAAAAAATTAAAGTTTTAGAGACCAAAATTTAAGGACAAAATTATTTTTTAGGACCAAATAATTTTGTTGCGAAAAGTATCATTGTTATATTTTTAGTAACAAAAATTGGACATTAGCGATGAATTATTATTTTTTTGGAACCAAATTTTTTGTCTCAAAAAATAAACCATTTTGAGACCAAATTATTTTGTCCCTAAAAGTCTATTTATTAGTGACATATTCAAAATTTTGTCGCTAAAAACCTTGTTTTTTACTTTTCGGGACGACATTTTAGCGACTATCCTCATGACGATGGAAATTAGTCCCTAAATATCTTTTGCAACAAAATTTTCACTTTTAAAGACCAAAACATTTAGTTTCTAAAACTCTTATATGTTGTAGTGCGGGTTATACTCAAAGCAAATTCAAACCAACTCGAAAGCTGATCATATATTTGCTTTCTAAAAATATTTATAAATCATTATTTACAATGAACTTTCAATTTTACCTTTTAAATATTTTGTTTTATATTGAGCAGTGACAAAAATTTTAAATTAATGTTGAATCACGGCGCAACATGAGTTTATTTGAATTGAGTTATTTCAGTTTCAAAATATGATTGATTTTTATTTGAGTACAAAAATTTGGAACCAATAACACATGCCTAACCCTAATTGCCGCTAAGCCACAATGACAACGGGTATTGTTGCACCCTTAACATTATGTTTGATTCATGAATTTTGGTAAAGATTTAAAAAGAAAAATGAAAAATGTAAGTAAAATGTGAATGAAATATAATAACATTTACTTACATTTCACACATATTTTTCCTTTCGAACACCTCCTTTGGCCATACGATGTGGTTTTTAACCCTTCTTCAATTCAAGAATATATATTTTCTTTTGGTGACCAAAAAAAAAAAACTCTAATATAACAGTAAAGTTGATATTTTGGTTATCATCTAAGAGTAAATAACTATTCTCTATAAAATCATCAATAAATAATTATGTGGACATAGTAAGACCAATTATACAGATGTGGTGGTTATTGCATTAAGACAGTAGTTGCATTTAAATAATGAGATTCAACAAAACTCCACTATACATATGGTAGTAGTTATTGAATTTTGTTGGATAATAATTACATTTAAATAGTAAAATTTATCTTTTTTATATTATAATTTATTATTTAATAATAAAGAGAATTATACCCACAGTCCTTATAGTTTGGAACTCGTGTCATTTTGGTTTCTGATTTTTTAATTGTAACACATTTGACCCTGAATTTTAAATTTTGTTCCAAATAAGGATAATTGAAGATATATTACTCAATTTCAAGGGTAAAGTAGTCAATTTGATAAAATATAAACTAATTTGACAAAAATAAATGTCAAAATTTTTTTTTTGAATTTTTAAAAATTATTTCTACTTTACCACCGAAAATAAAATTATCTAAAATTTATATCTTTCACACATTTATTTATTTATTTATTTTACCAAATTAATTTTTATTATGTTTTTGGATAATGATCATGTAATGGGTGGTTGTTAGGCTTTTAATGTGTAATCGATATATTTAATATATGAAAAGATTTTAGTTTTGAATTTTTTTTTGATTTAATGGATTTATTTAATAATAATGTCAAAGTTGTTGCCATATTTGACTTTTAAAAAAACAGAAACTAATTTAATGAAAATACAAACAATCACCCATTATATGATCATCATCTAAACACATAATAAAAATTAATTTGGTAATAAATAAATAAATAAATGTGTAAAAGATTTATTCATTTTAGATAATTTTATCTTTGGTGGGTAGAAATAATTTTTAAAAATTCAAAAATATTTTTTTGATATTTATCTTTGTCAAATTAGTTTATATTTTATCAAATTGACAACTTTGCCCTTAAAATTGAGCAATGGTATCTTTAATTGTCCTTATTTGGAACAAAATTCGAAATTCAGAGTTAAATGTGTCACAATTGAAAAATTAGGTAATAAAGTGACACAAGTTCCAAATTATAGAGACCGTTAATGTAATTCACCCTTAATAGTAACATCACGTATTATTAATAGTGATGATGTACTGTCACACCAAATTTTTACCTATCAAGGTGTTTGGTTTAGATCTTAAAAAAAATATTCGTCACAAGTATATTATAACATTTAGGTTGTATTTGAAATATAAACTTAAAAAAAAAAATGATGAAGGCAATTATTTTCTTTTCTTTTTCAAAATTTCTAATTTAAATACAGTGTTAAAGATGATGTGGAAAAATCAAAGCAAACTATAGTAGAAAGATCAAAGCAAAGTATCTAAAGTCGTTGGACTTATTGATTAAAAGTCACCAATTTGAATGGTAATCTATACCTATCAAAAGATTGAGCCATCGTTGGCTAAAAATTATGAATCACAGTATTTGGCTTTATGATTGTGTAACATAATTTATGATGTGAATTAACGGATTCAATTTCTATGAAAAAGAGTTTGATATCCTTTTGTGATAGTAATTTATTTTTACCCTATAATGGAAGTTATATGTAGTTAGTTGTTTTTGATTGACTACGTTAGATTTGTTGACTTTTTAATTATTGTAAGGTAGTAAAATGTTTAATGATATAAATATTTTTTATATTTATAATTACTGTCATATTTATTGAAAAAAAAAGGTTAAAAATTGTGATAATGCAATACAAAAATGTAACTATAGACTATAGTGCACACTCTCTTTCATGACATCATATCCATTCAGTAAGGTCTATATCTCAAAACTTTCAAGGAGGACTTGGAATTAATTTTTTATGATTTGAGGAGACTTTGACTTGGGGTCAACAATAAATATCTCATGATTTATAAATTTTATAATAAATAAAAAATAAAAAACAAATAGATAAAAAATAGGAAAAAATAAACATAAGTTACAATGGATAGACGAGATTACTGTCCAGGTTAGTAACAATTTCAAATGGACAGTAAATATGCACAATCAATTTTATGCAACTCACAGCCCTTTTTATTTTTATTTTATTTTTTTTTTTTTTGGGGAGGGGGGAGAGGGGGAGGACATAGCCCTTTTCGATTGAGAGATTTAGCAGAAAAAAAAGAAAAAGAAGTGGGCTTTTCTTGGCCTCAACCATTTCGGGTGAAAGCCTGCTCCTGTAGTCACTCAGCACCCGTCCACCTGCACTAAAAGCTGTTTTTGAAGCAACTGTAGAAATATGAACGGTTAGTATACCACGGGCCATCTGTGATAGCACAGGCCACATAGATTCATTTTGTTTCCACCATTCCAAAATGTCAAAATTATCGGAATCATCCACTGACGGGCTTTCCAAATAACGTTGCAGTTCAGAACTACTTACACTTGTATGTTAAGATATTCTTCTACTTTTTATTGCTGTAAAAATACTTAATCTCCCGCCTCGAGATTGTTGGACTGCTAATGTAGTGTGTGTAGGTGTATTTATAGATGCAGATGCAACTGCAGCTGCAGCTGCAACTGCCCTGTATTCTTGAAATAATCTGTTGCATGTTTGCATAATAGGGGCAAATTGTATTTGATCATCGAAAATACGCTCTAAGAATTCTTGTAAACCAATTTCTTTACACCTAGGATCAATTATTATAGCTAAACCTAATAGATGAGGCAAATGATGAAAATATTTATCAAATTTTTCTTTCATTGAAGTAATAATAGTTACATAAAGTTCATTACCCATATATTTTATGAAAACTTTAATTATTTCTGCTAGCATATGTAAAACAAATGGTGAAGTATGAATATATATATATATAAGAAAATAATTTTGTTGAAGTATCGAAAACTTTTAAAAAATCTTTATACAAGGCTACTTTGTGCCAATTAAGTTCAGTGAGTGTCAGTACTCCTCCTATTGATGTTGTTGCAAAAAATAACTATATTGCTCTTCTTTGTTTACAAGCTATTTTTAACATATTATATGTTGAATTCCACCTACTATCTACATCTAAAATTAATTTTTTAAATGACATATTTTCTCGTTGACAAATTTTTTTATATTCTGAAATTCGATTACCATAAGACATAATAGTAACAACTACATTTTTTATTATAAGTACAAAAATTTCATATACATGCATAGCTTCTTTAACAATCAAATTTAAAATATGGGCACAACAAATAACATGAAATAAATCACCATCAACAAGTAATTGTAAAGTTGATTTTAAATGGGCTACAGTTTGATTATAATACGATGCATTATCTAAACTAATCGTAAATATTTTATTTTGTAAAGCCCACTCATATAATATTTCTTATTTCTACACCAAGCGAATGACTAGTGTATGGAAGTTCAATTAATTTAAATGAAATAATTCTTTTATTTAATTTCCAATCATTATCAATAAAATGTGCAGTAATACATTGATATTCAAAACCATTATTTGACCACAGATCAGATGTTAAACAAACTCTTCCATTCAAATTTTTAAAGATATCAAATAATTCATTTTTAATATCCTCAAATTTCTTTAAAATCCTGTTTCTAGTAGTATTTCTTGAAAAACTTTGATATTGCGGTGCAAAACTTTCGTGAATCATTTCGGTAAAATCAGGACATTCACTAATACTAAAAGGTTGTTTTTTTTTAAATAATATAATCAACTATAGAATTTTGTGCACATATAGGATCATATGAAAATGTTTGCAAATTACCAGTTGATGAAGTCATTAATTGCATTTGACTTCGAATATCAGGTTGTTTATTTTGTGAATGTTTGTTAGAATGCCTTTTTAAATGACTAGTACCCCCTGCAGATGCAGCACTAAGTAAACGTGCACAATATTTACATTTTGCCTTAAATGTAATTGTGCCATTAGGATTATTTATAGATATTTTTTCAAAATGTTCCCAAACACTACTACTTCTGCTCCTAGATGATGATGCAACTGTTGGAACAGGGATATTAGAAGAAGAATCAACAGATTCATGTGGTGTAGTATATGTATCAACATCGACATAAACATTAGGCATATTAGGATCTATAGTAATGCAAGTAAAACAATATATAAGAATTAACAATTAATTTAAATAAAGTGTAAATTCAATCAGTAAAAAATAATAATTAATATATGTGCATAAATTTAATTAAACTAGTTAATGTTACTGACTGGCGAATGTGATATAGAAATTTTCTTCTTCTGCTAAAAGTTTCTTGTTGCACAATTGCAATAGCCACTTAGGGATGACACTTCAAAATTAATTGAGAGTTGAGAGAGATTGAGAGAGTTGAAGAGAGAGAGAGAATGATTTGTTGTGAAACATATTTTGAAAACTAAAATATATTTATACTAGTTTAAAATCTATTCGTTTGAATTATTAGGACCGTTTTATATATATCCGTTTGAGTTTGCAACGGCTCAAAATTGAGGCTAGGCTAAGCAATGGTTGCCTCATTCTCGCGCAACCATTTGGACGGTGCTCTTTGGCCAGTGGGAGCCATCACGGGTCCCGTTTTGCTAATCGGAACCATTAAATGTGTACAACTCATCGAGTATTATATGTTTGTAAAAAATCACGTTGATCGGATATCTATAACTATTTAATCAGATTAGTTTTTTTTGTAAACCATTAATTGTAACACCATGCATTTTTATACCAAATTGATTTGATCATGTAGTTAGTGATATCCGATTAACGTGATTTTGTACAAGCATATAATAATGGAAGAGTTCTACACATTGAACGGTTCGGATTATCAAAATGAGACTCGTGGTGAGTCCCCACAAGCCCAGTATTACCTTCTAACTTAGTGTATATATATATATATTTTTCTTTCACGTGAGCTTAGGACCTTAGGTGTACTTTCCCATGTATATTATTAGGTGCACTTTCCCACTTTCCCAGCCACATACACAGATGTTGTGCACACAGTGATACATCATATCATCATTTTCCATTAAATAATTCATAATTTGATTTTAATTTAATAAATTATTATTAATTTTTGTTTTATTTTTAAATTATTAATGTTATTTATTTTAATTATATTAATTTTTATTTAATTATTTTATTTTTTTATTTTTATAAGATCAATCTTTTTATTTTTATAAGATTAATCTTTTTATTTTTTTATTTTTACAAGATCGATCTTTTATTTATTTATTTTAATTATTTAACTATTGTAAGTTGTTTTTTATTTTTATTTTTTGAAATTTACCGGGCTGGGGCGGGCCGCCAGCAGGGCCCGAAATTTTTTGGGCCAGGTCGGGCTAATGGACCTTGCCACGGGGCGGCCCAGGCCGGGCTAACGGGTCGGGCCCCAAAATGGAAGGCCCAGGCCCAAGGTAATCAGCTGGGCTTGGGCCCGGGCTTAACCGGGCCGAAACGGGCCGGGCCTGCCCCGGGCTTTGGGCTGCCCACGGGCCTCGGGCCATTTTTACACCCCTACTATTGTTTAAAAAACTAACAGATAATATTTAGACATTTTTTTTTCAATTATTAAGAGATTATTTATATGTATCAAGAAAATTACATTAAACTAGACAATTAACTATATAAAAAAAAAAAAAAAATTGCAAAAACATCCATTCAAGTCCAATATCAACACACTATGCCAAAACAGGGCATTAACGGCGGTTTTTTTAACGGCAGTTTTCGTTACCGCCGTTAAAGATACTATTAACGGCGGTAACGAAACCGCCGTTAATGTATCTTCAACGGCGGTTTCGTTACCGCCGTTAAAAAAACCGCCGCTAAAGTATCTTTAACGGCGGTAATGAAACCACCGTTAAAAAAACTGCCACTAAAGCCCTCTTTTAACGGCGGTAACGAAACCGCCGCTAAAGACCTCTCATTACCGCCATTAATGACGGCGGTCTTTGCCAGCAAAGCTCGGGCGTAACTCCGGCGAGTGGTGACCACGCGCGGCCAGAGGTTGAACATGACCATCTACAATAAAGCAAAAGTAATGTTTAAATATTTATTTAGGGAATATATTTCATATAGAGTGGCTGTGGTGGAGTGGTTGGCGTGCTTGGATTAGAGGTTAAGGGTTCGAGACCTGGGGGGTGAAAGAAGAGAGAATTACTTTTTTAAAAATTTGAACCTATTTACGGCGGTAAAGAACCACCGGTTTTGGTCCTATATTACTGTCGTTTTTGGTCAACTTTTAACAACGGTAATTTACCCTTTTACAACGGTTTACCTTTTCCGACACGAGTATAAACGGCGATCCTAAATTACCGCCGTTAAAGGCTTTAACAGCGATTTTACATCCTTTAACGGCGGTAAAAAACCGCCGCTAAAGCCCAATTTTGGCGTAGTGACAATTACTACTAAAAAAACCAGAAAGGCCCATAATTAGGAATGAATAAACAGCCAAACAAGACCCTCTAAAAAAGGAATAAATAGTCAATCTACCCTTTGCAATGATTGACCATCCAACCTATTGAGAGGGTAATTTATGTAAATTGGGCCGAGCTAAGTCCTTTTGTTGGAACGGACCGAGCTAGGAACAGTTCTTGGTCATTGGGCTGCGTTGTGGGCGGATATTCGGCCAAGAACTTGGACCGAGGTGATAATATTCAATCCAAGAAGGACCGGGTTGAGATCGTGGTGGAGAGCAGAACTGGGGTTTATCTCGGTCGAATCCCATCTTGGTTGTCCGCGTGGGGCAGGGCGATGCTAGCTCGGTTGAGCATGTTATTGAGCCAAGGTAAGGAGGTTTGAGCTATCTCACTTGGTTGACAGTGAGTAGGGTGTTATCAGGATAGACATTATCCTTGAGAGTGCGATTCTTAAGAGGACTCTGCTAAAAAGAGTTTTAGTCTTACTAGGATTGTGCTAGTCAGAATCTATAAAAGCTCATGACAGAACCTATGTACAGGTATCACAATTCTCACCTTAGAATACACAGAGCTTTTGTGTCTATTGTTTATTTGTTGACCTAGGCATTGGAGAGGTTTCCGACACACACCTGCCCGCTAGCTCACGTTTGTGTTTTCAGTGAATAAAATGACTATGTTTGGAGGAGTGCAAACTTGATCAACAGGATTATACGAGAAGATTCTTTCGTGCTCGTACACCTATAATTTCAAAATGTACAAGATTGCCAACTCAGCTAATGATGTGGACATAGTTGAAGCAGGTAATTATTCGGTAGTCTCAGAGTACTATGTGATATTATCTATTTGATGTTCTAAACTAATCATGTAGCTAAAAATTTTACATGTAAAACATACTGACTCATCTTTCTTAAGTATTTAAGAGACAAAATATGACTAATTTAGTATATATTGCAATTTTTCAATGGCTGGAATACCGTGTAGATAATATCATAATACTCTGTGAGTATCTAATAATTTTTCTAAAAATAGCGGTTAATGATTTATATTCGATGATAGTTACATTTAAATAATGAGGATCACCAAAACTCCATTGTGCATATGTTGTAATTATTAAATTGTTTGGATGGTAGTTACATTTAAATAATAAATTTCATCAATCTGATATGATGATTTATTATTAAATAATTACATGACATATTAATAATTACGTGATACTATTAAATTGAATTTTTACTTATGAAAATATTTCAAGTTAGAGAAAAGTATTCCATGTCATAAGTATTCCAATTCTCAAGTCTGTCTAAAGTTGACGTCCTTATCACGGGTTGGTTCATGAAATTCAAATGAAAGGGTTGGTGGCAACCCAACCGAATGGAAAAACAGTTGTCAAATTTGAATTCTAATCCACACCTACCAAATGGAAAAACGTGTATATCACACACACATTCATAGCATCATCATGCATCTAGTAAAGGTAAAGTCTCTTTATCAAAATTTTCTGCGAAGACTTGGAATTTATTTGCATGATTTGAGCAGACCTTGACTTCGGGTCAACAATAAATACCCCGTGATTTTACAAATCAGGGGAAATTTTAATGCAGTATATATTAAAAAAAAATTACAGATAAGTTGTAAACTATATACACTAATAATGAAAATTAATTTTACTCATAAATTTGTAATTTTTTTTTGATAGTCCAATTGTCTGGTAATTTCCCCTATAAATTATGCAATTTGAGGCGGGAAAAACAGTACAAACCAGTGAAAAATAAATAAAAAAATAAAATACATTTATATTCCTTAAAATATGTTTTTAATACATGTCGTGCAAAGTCATTATATTTTACGACATAAAATGTCTGTTGTCTTAAGTATAAATATTTTACGACGTATTTTGGTATGTTGTAAAAATGTACATTTTTACGGCATACTTTTGCATGCCATAAGAAAGGGATAAATTAAGCACATGGTCCTTGTAGTTTATCCGTTTTTGCATTTTGGTCCTTGTGGTTTCAATTTGTTCAGTTTTATCCCTTAATTTTACGGATTGTGTCATATTAATCCAATAAATAACAGAAATTAAGTTTGATGGACGGAAAATCAAATGATGTGTCAATTTAGTCTCTGTAGTTTAATTTTTCGTTCATCAAACTTAACTGCCGTTATTTATTGGACTAATTTGACACAATCCGTAAAATTAAGGGACAAAATTGAACAAATTGAAACAACAAGAATCAAAATAAAATAAAATAAAATAAAATAAAGGGATAAACTACATGGACTACTGTTGTAATTTGCCCTAAAAAAAATCAAATTGAAATTTTTTTCTTTTTGTAGAAGTTTTTACGATATGCTAATGCATGCCGTATAAAGTTATAATATTTTACAATATGAAATGTATGTTGTTTTAAGTGCAAATATTTACGACATATTTTTGTAAGTTGTGAAAATATAAAAGCATGTCATAAATATATAAATCAACGACTTACATGGTATGATGTCGTTATTGAAAAACATTAACGGCTTGCAAAAAAAAAAAAAAAAAAAGCCGTAGAATGTACTAACTACGACATGCATTTAATATATGCCGTAAACATAAAGCCGTAAATAGTTAGTTTTGTTGTAATGATCTTTAAAATTTTTAATTGGAGTCAATTTAGTCTAATTTTAAATGAAATTAATGATAATAAAAATATTCTTAAAGTATGTGTTTCGTATAAACTTGGTCATAAAAGTTGTTAATTTTGTCAATTTAGTTTCAAAACGTTCATAAAAAAAATAAAAAATAACCATATAATATTGAGGGACAGAATTGAGTAAAATGAAACTTTAAGGATTAAATTAACACAAAATGTATACTTTAGAGACGATAGTTAAAATTTATAGGGGCATTCACACACAAGTCTCACTTTATGAAATTATACTCTATTAGGTCCTATATAAGATTTTTTGGTATTTCAAATCTCATTAATTTTTAATAAACAAAATTATCCATCAAATAATGGTTGTTCATCATTTACAATTGTTTAGTTTTGAAATTGAGGATTGTGTGCCGAGTGGGAAAAGGAATAAGCCATTTTGGCCGTGTGGTGTGGACATGGTTGGGTACTCTCTAAACGCTCTGAGGCTGGCAAATTTGAACTTCGTGGATGTGGCTTCGGCAAGATGTTCGAAGGTTGTGACAAGGTACCGATAACGTCTCCAACTGGATTGATGGGACAAGGTCCGACTAGATTCTGAAACACCCGAAGGATCTACACGGAAAGGGCAAAAACATCTCACATGGCATAAGCATTCCAAATCTCAAGTCTGTCTAATGTTGACCTCCTTATCACGGGTTGGTTCATGAAATTCAAATGAAAGGGTTGGTGCCGAATGGAAAAACAGTTGTCAAATTTGAATTCTAATCCACACCTGCCAAATGGAAAAAGGTGTATGTCTCACACACATTCATAGGATCATCATGCGTCTAGTAAAGGTAAAGTCTATCAAAATTTTCTGCGAAGACTTGGAATTTATTTGTATGATTTGAGCAGACCTTGACTTGGGGTCAACAATAAATACCTCGTGATTTTATAAATTAGGAGAAATTTTAATGCAGTATATATTTTTAAAAAAAAATTACATATAAGTTGTAAACTATATCTATTAATAATGAAAATTATATTTTTCATAAATTTGTAATATTTTTTTAACAGTCCAATTGTCTGGTAATTTCCCCTATAAATTATGCAATTTGAGGGGGAAAAACAGTACAAACCAGTGAAAAATAAATAATAAAAAAAAGATAAAATACATTTATATTCCTTAAAATATGTGCTTTTTGTCAGTTTTATCTTTTAATGCATGTCGTGCAAAATTATTATATTTTACGACATAATGTCTTTTGTCTTAAGTGTAAATATTTTACAACGTATTTTTGTATGCCACGAAAATATATATTTTTTACGGTATACTTTAGCATGCCATAAAAAAAAAAAAAAGATAAATATGCAAATGATCCCTGTAGTTTACCTGTTTTTTCATATTCTGGTCCTTGTGGTTTCAATTTGCTCAATTTTACCCCCTTAATTTTACGAATTATGTCATATTAGTCTAATAAATAATGGCAGTTAAGTTTGATGGACGGAAAAGCCAATGATGTGTCAATTTGGTTCATATAGTTTATAGGAAAGTCAAAGCAACATCGACCAAATTGACACATCTTGTAAACTATAGGGACAAAATTGACACATCATTTGATTTTTTGGCCATCAAACTTAACCGCCGTGAAGTAAATGGAACTAAGAAAACTAAAAAATTTCTTAGTTGATGGAACAATTGTATGAAATATTTTTGTGCAAAACTAAGAAATTTATCAGTTTTTTTTTTTTTTTCAATTTTAAAACTAAAAAATTTATCAATTTAAAATTGGAAAGTTTTGAAAAATTGATAATATTCTCAATTTTAAAATTCAAAAAAACTGAGAATTTTCTCAGTTTTACTCGATAGTTTCGCAAATTGAGAAATTGTTAATTTCGTATAGCTAAATATCTTAAAAATAAATGTGTACAATAAAAGTTATGAAAGTTTTAAGTTTTGAAATAACAAAAAAATATATATATAAATGCCACATAACCAATATGAATAAGAGAAATTATCTACTGCTTTTGAGGAGTGTTAGGTGGTTATTAAAATATTTGTGATTGGTGGAGAGGGTGGGTTCACAATTTTGTATTAGGACGTGAAGCATAATTCTTGGTGATTGATGGATAACATTATCATGTAGTGCACTTGTAACACTTAATAATTTTTTATTAACACTAAATGAATTGACACTTCTCAATTCTTTTCGCCTTTTAGTAAGGATAAAATGGTCATATACACATAAACTTAACTTAACACCAACCTTACTAATAGGATTTTTAGGTAATTAATCCAAGTTTATATTTATTCCATTAACAATTTAACCGGCCTTTTGAAATTGGATCAATTTAATTCAAATTGAAAATTTTAAAGATTAAATTGACAAAATTAAAATTTAAAAGACCAAATGATACGAAATGCTATAACTATATTTCATTCAAAATAATAATTATAATAATATCACTTTCATTTTTGGGATTAGAAGCATAATTTTAAAGACTAAAAACAAGTTTGTATAATGATTGTATATCATTAGATACACAGTTTCACACTGATGAAAGATTGAAATCTGAGATGAAAAGAAATAAGAAGAGAAGAATTCAGACAAAATCCAAAGAGAATTTATTTTAAACATTAAAATGAAGATGAAATGGAATTGAAGCACATTCACATGTTTTTCAAATGCATTTTTCTTCGGTGCTTGGAAAACCCTTTCAGAACAGAAAGTTCTAGAAGATTTATCGGACGTTTCTTCTTCGTTGTATCCACAGCACCCGAACCGTCAGAGGGGTTGAGGTGGGCCAACTGATGCGAATTTTAAAATAAATAAAAATCCCATAAAAGTTTGAATCAATTGGATTTTTATAAATTGAGTTGATTGGATGTGATTTGATTTTGCACTAATTTTACTATTATCTCACAAATTATTTATATTCTTTTATTTTATTCTTAAATTATTAATTTCGTTTATTTAGCCTTTAATTTTTATTTATGTTTCTAATTGAAAATAATTATACAAATCAATAATTTCCTAAACCTAATTTAATAAAAAAATGATTATTCCACAATTTAAATTATTTTTCAGACACTTATGGTAGATTAAGTCCTATGTAATTTCTTATAGAGTCTCAAGTCCTATTTAGATAGGAATGTATTCTACAAGATCCTACATAAACGTAACGTGACGTGATACTTACATAAACGTAACGTAATGTGATACCTATATAAACGTCGCATAACGTGATACCTACATAAACGTAACCTAACGTGTCACGTTACGTCTCGCAAACTTAATGAGTTTTTATTTTTGAAAATTGAATGTGAAAATGTTGCTGATTTATGTTGGTGTCACGTTACGTTTCATATAAATATGATCTATGGTATCATTCAATTTTCTAAATAGGAAATTGAATGTTGCCATAGATCATAGGTGTCACGTTACGTTTATGTAGATATGATCTATGGTAACATGCAATTTCCTATATAGGAAATTGCATGTTAGCATAGATCATAGGTGTCACGTTACGTTTATGTAGGTGTCACGTTACGTATAGATGTCACGTTACGTTTAGGTAGGTGTCACGTTACGTTATGATCTATGGTAACATTCAATTTCCTATATATGGTTTTACTATTATTTATGATATTAACAACTAATATTGAGGGTAAATGTATCAACAAACTTCTCACAGGACTTATGGAAATATAAGTTTTTTAGTAGGGTCATATGTAGCATAAGTCCCCTAATAGGACTTATAAATAATTTTCCCTAGATTCAACTATCCAATAAAATTAAGAACATTATCAGTTTTTTCAGTTTTAAAACTGAGAACATTATCAATTTTTTCATTTAATTTGTTTGTTCCCCTAGTTTTGCACCAATGTTCCATCATCATTCTCCTTTATAGATACAGAATTTTCAGTTTTGTACAAAAAAAAAATAATTCATTTTTTTCAAAACAAATTGGCACATAATTTTTTTTATTATCTTTTTAATTTGAAAGTTGATGTTTTAAAATTTTAAAAATTAAAATAAATGTCAAATCATCATATTTATTTATAGATAATCATAAATGATGAATAATCATTGTTTGAAGGGTAATTCCGATTATTAAAAATTTAATGAGACTTGAAGGCCCAAAAAATCTTAGTTAGGACTTAATGGAGTATAAATTCATTAATTAGCACTTGTGGGTAAATGCCCATATAAAAAATATATTATTAAATTGGATTTTAAATTTATGTTAGAGCTGTGAGTCATATATAATAAAATATTTTTATGTTATATAACTATCAATGTGTCATTTTTTGTCTAATTTTTAACATAAATTAACTTTAGGAGTAAAGTGAGAAAAACTTAAACATGAAGAGTCAAAATAGAAAGAAAAATAAATAAATAAATAATAATAATAATAATAATAATAATAATAATAATAATATAATAACGAACTTAAAAAGTCAATGTGAGAAAGTGACTAAACATAAAGGGACAAAGTGTAATTTACCCATTAATTCTTTTACCTTCAATTAACTGATTTCTATACAGAAAAATGTCCAAGCTAAGTATCACCTTTTTTTTCTTTTTTTTTTTCACAGGTTGGTTTGAACTTTCTTACTTGCAAGAGTTAGATCTCAGTGAGAATGGTTTTAATGGAACGCTTCCCTCATGTTTTGGAGACTTAACATCAATCCGATTATTAGACCTCTCCTTAAATCAGTTCACCAGAATATTGCCTTGTCTCCACTTACTAATCTCACAACACTTGAATTCATTTTCCTTTCCTATAATAATTTTGAGATCCCACCCTCATTTGTCTCATTTTTTAACCATTCAAAGCTTAAGGTACTTTCAGGTGACAATAACAGATTGAGTGACCAAATTGAGTCTCAGACATGGACTCCTAGGTTCCAATTGCAGGTTTTCAGTTTATCAAATCGTGGATCAAACAGCCTGGTATGAAACTTCCATAATTTCTCTTTTACCAATATGACTTGAGAATAGTTGATCTATCAACAACACCTTGGTTGGAATGTTCCCAGCTTGGTTGTTAAAAAACAATACACGATTGGAAGTTCTTACTATGAGAAAAGGACACCTTAAAGGGCCTTTTCTATTGCCATCTTATCCCAATCCCTTTGTTTCTTTAATTGATATTTCTGACAATCATCTTGAGGGCCAAATTCCCGCAAACATAGGCTTGATCTTTTCCAATTTGAGGAATTTAAACATGTCTACAAATCTATTTGAGGGATCCATTCCTATTTGTTTAGGAGACATGCACTCCTTAGAGGTTTTAGACTTGTCTAACAATAATTTGCCAGGACAGATACAAGAGCATTTGACAAATAAACTCCCCAAATTAGAATTCTTGAAACTATCGAACAATAATTTGTCTGGCCCAATACCTCTTTCATTTGTGAATTTAACCATATTACAATACTTATATTTGGACAATAATCATTTTGTGCGCAAAATTCCAAATAGCATGTGCTTTTCCGCTGATTTATTGGCAATTGGGATCAGCAACAACCACATGTCTGGAAAGCTTCCGAGATGGATAGGGAACATGTCTAGTTTGATTGGAATTAACATGTTCTCAAATCATTTGAAAGGACATATTCCAATTGAGTTATGCAAACTTCAGTTCCTTGAGTTCTTAGACCTTTCTGATAACAACCTGTCTGGTTCTATACCATCTTGCTTCAATAGAACGAACATGAGACATGTCCACTTGAATCAAAACAAGCTAAGAGGTTCATTGAGATTTTCATTTTACAACAGTTCTTCTTTGGTTACATTAGATGTTAGTGATAACAGCCTAAGTGGAACCATTCCGAGCTGGATTGGAACCCTTTTTGAGTTGAGCATTCTTTGCTTAGAACTTAATAATTTTGAAGGTGAAATTCCAGTTCAATTATGCCAGTTGAAACAGTTAAGCATATTGGATCTTTCTCAAAATAACTTCTCTGGTTCGATACCTCATTGCTTCATTGGCATACCTTTTGAGACAACCCATACAAAATCTTCTGTAGAAGCTATTATGTATGTGCCTCTTACTCATTATTCATTTTGGAAGTTTGTGAAGGGGTCAAGGTCATGGAGTGACCATGATATGTCGGATGATCGCTTTCGATTTTTGGATATCCGACAAGAAGTGGGGTTCACAACAAAGTATGGATTTTATTCATTTAAAGGATAAACTCTAGACTACATGTCAGGAGTTGATCTCTCTTGTAACCATTTGACAGGGGAAATCCCAATTGAAGTTGGAAAATTGAGCAACATCCATGTACTAAACTTGTCCCATAACAATCTAACTGGATCAATCCCAACAACATTCTCACATTTGAGGCAGATAGAAAGCTTGGATCTCTCTTACAACAATTTGAATGGAAGAATCCCTCAATTGATTGAATTAAACAATTTGGCAGTCTTCAGTGTGGCACACAACAACTTATCAGGTCCAACCCCAGATCAGAAAGCTCAGTTTGCGACTTTTGAAGAAAGCAGCTATGAGGGAAATCCCCTTCTTTGTGGACTTCCCTTAAAAACCAATTGCACTGAAATTTTGCCAACATCAACAATGTCAAAAGTCTAGCATGAGAGTGAAAGGGTAATTTATGTCTAAATTGGGTCGAGCTAAGTAAGAGGCTTCTTTGGTAATTGGGCCGCGAGACGGACCGAGGTAAAAGTAGATTTACTTCGGTCTAAAAGGCTAAGCAGGTATGGGCCGAGCTAGCTAGGCACTGTGCCGGGGAGAGCCGAGCTATCTTGGCATTATGCGTTGGAGCGCCGAGCTAACTCTTACCTCGTGCTTGGTTAGCTCGGTGTTGAGTGAACAGCCCAGTTGGAGTATGTCAAGCCGAGGAACGCGCAGTGAAAGGAAGAACCGAGCTAGTTGGAGTTCGATCTAGTCTGCGGCTTTAGCATGGCCACGTTAGCTCGGTCATATTGACATCCAACCGTGGTAAAACCATCTCACTTAGTTTAAGCAGTGAGGGGGGTGTTGAAGGATAAGCATTATCTTTCAGGAGTGTAATTCCTAAGAGGACTCTACATGGAGAAATAAGAGTCCTACTAGGATTGTGCTACGCGGAACCTATAAAAGCTCATAACATCACCTATGGAGAGGTAACACTACTTTGATACTCGAATACATAGAGCTTTTTGTCTATTTGTCTATTTTGCTGACTTAGGTATCGGAGAGGTATCCGGTACACACCCGCCGGCTAGCTCACGTTTGTGTTTTCAGGGAGTAAAGCGACGACGTTTGGAGGAGCGCAGACTTGATCAACAGGATTATACGAGAAGAATATTTCTTGCTCGTACAATTGGCGCAGTCTGTGGGAAGATCAGAAAGAACAAAACCTCTTGATCAAGTTTTTCCTTCCTAATTGGAAGTAATGGCGCAGAATGAAGATTTGCCACAGTCCGCCATCGACGGACAAACCCTAGAGGGGGGTAGGAGGTGTGAAGGTTTGCCTTCTATTCCTTCCATGGCGGATTTAGAGCCCAGCGACAGAACCCCCGGAGGGATACAAGGGGAATGCGAACTAACAGCCCCCGTCGCTCTCAAAGTCCAGAAAGACAGAGGCGGAGGATTGATCCTCAAGTTCTGGAGGATCGCGTAAAAGAACAAGACGAGTTATAAGGAAGATGGCGGCAGACATAGAGTCCATGAAACACCAGATCAAAGGAAAAGGGGTGGCGACAGGAGAGGGGCGCAAAAGCAACACGCCCTCTCGCCACTCAGAAAACCGTGGTAGGCTTACCACGCCATCGTAAGTAGAGAGTAGAAGCCTGAGAACAGACGAGACTCAGTCAAGAACTCTCAGGACTCGTTACTCCAGGTCTGAGAGAATGAGAATTGAGAGGTCACATACTGAGGGAAGCACCTATCAGCCCTCGCGCACACACCAGACGTCATCCAGGCAGACGAAGTTGCCTAGATCATCCGATTTGCGAACTGTGCTAGAAGAAAGGGCGCGATGGAAGGAAGATAACAGGGCGCGTGACCCGCGCAGAGTTTCAACCCTTCAGTGGTTGGCTCCTCAGACACATGGGAGCGTCGAGGTAGGAATGCCGATGCTGCGCCTTGCTTACGAACCAACAGACAAAGCATTAGCAAGGCTGCAGATCTCGCTGTTTGTTCCGGCAATTGAGAACGCACCACTACCTTCGGGCTTTCACCAGCCCAAATTCACCACTTATGAGGGGAAGACGAACCCCTACATGCACTTGAGCCACTTTCGCCAGGTCATGTCAGTATACCGGCGAAACGAGGCTTTAGTGTGCATCATGTTTCTGTCCAACCTAGACGACCTGGGTCTAACTTGGTTCGAAAGGCTACCAGAAGGCAGTATCGCCTCCTAGGCACAATTGGCAGAGGCGTTCGTAACAAGGTTTAGAACGAACACCAAGACACCAGTGGAGATCGATCAGCTACTCTCCGTTGACATGGGCGACAAAGAGACATTGAGGTCCTACAACAGTTGTTATTGGGAGACCTTCAACCAAATTGGGGATTGTCCTACAAACCTCGCCATCGCACAATACAAACGGGGCCTGCCAGTCGGCAACAAATTGAGAAATTCAATTACTATGACGCTCCCCCTCACGATGGAGGCCTTAATGGAGAGAGTGCACCAACATATTCGTGTGGAAGAGGATGGCACCCGTGTTAAGGTGAAATCTGGCACAACAACAATACCAGATAAAAAGATTTCGGCAAAAGTCAACACGGTAGAACGACCACGACCAAGCAGGAATGGGCGTGGCAGACGGGCCAACAAAGAGGATCCAGACAAAAGGTGCCTAAGAGTTCGCACTGCCATTACCACGGTGTTCAAAAAATCGATCTACCGAATTCTCAGTGAGATAAGCAATGAACCCTTCGTCCGATGGCCAGCTAAGTTGGGCGAAGCACAAAAAGATTATGACGAAGGATCCCGGTGTACCTTCCATAATGAAAAGGGGCACCGTACAAAGAATTATACGCCGTTGAGACAGCACCTGGAGGAGTTAGTGGCAGCTGGGCACTTGGACAAGTATATAGAAGGAGAGACACAACCAGCCTCCCAGAACCATGACAACCCAGACGGAATGCCGATCGACGCCCCACCTCAAGGCGTGATTAACGTAATACATGGGTATTCGAGCCTGAACGAGTATGTGAACTCAGGGGAATGATCAAGAAGGCTGAGCACTTAAGGGAGGTATTAAGTGCACAACCAGCCATAAAAAATGGGAAAACAGAAGCCACGAATGTCATATCTTTTTCAGACAGAGACTTGGCAAGGATATATTGCCCTCACAATGACGCACTGGTCGTCACACTCCGCGTCAAGGATTACGACATCAAACGGATTTTGATCGACCAAGGGAGCTCGTGTGAGATAATGTATTACGAAACCTTCAAACAATTGAAATTGGAGGACAAAGACTTGGCACCTACAACATCTCCCCTAATCGGATTCAACTCAATGCCAGAGTGGCCAGTGGGCAAGATAATCCTCCTAGTCAGAGCAGGAAGCATGACGAAACAAGTGGAATTCTGGGTATTGAAAGTCCCTTCCACTTACACATAATCTTGGGAAGAACATGGCTGCATGCCATGCGATCGATAACGTCAACCTACCATCAAGTATTGCAGTTCCTCAACGAAACCGGAGTAATTGAAGAGGTCTTGGAGACCAAATTATGTCCAAACAATGCTTCGTCACAGTAAATGGCAGCCGCGCTGCCAAGGGATATGTACAGATGATGGAAGAACCTGAGAATAATGAGCTGTTTGCTGATGTTGGCAAAGCAGCTGAACAGAAGGCGGTGGAAGACTTGGTACAGGTAAGGATAGATGAAAAAGACCCAGAAAAGTTCTTTTTGCTCGGCTCGTCATTGTCCAGCACTGAGAGAATAGAGGTCATGAAATTCTTAACATGTAACATCGAAGTGTTCGCTTGGACGCCGTATGACATGCCTGGCATTGACCCAAACTTCATCTGTCACTAATTGAATGTCCACCCAACTGCAAGACCAATCATACAGTGCACTCGCAGATTCGCACTCCACCATGCCGAGATAGTGGCGGAAGAAGTGGGAAACCTTCTAGAGACAGGAGCTACCAGAGAAGTGCACTATCCCAAGTGGATATCCAATACTGTGGTGGTGCCAAAGAAGAATGGAAAATGGCGTGTCTGCGTGGACTACAAAACAGTCAACAAGGCATGCCCAAAGGATAGCTTTCCCTTACCACGGATAGACCAACTGGTAGACCTAACAGCAGGACAAATCGACTTAGCTTTCTTGATGCATACAGAGGTTACCATCAGATCGCTATGTATGAACCAGACCAGGAGGTCACATCCTTTACAATGCCAAGAGACTATACTACTACAAGGTCATGCCC